>APFE031752823.1:4507-97294 GCA_000404065.3 Pinus taeda | reverse complement strand
CTTTAGCCGAAAAACTAAATATTTTTCTCAATGTTTCTGATTTTCCGAGATCACACTAAGGTGCGGGGAAAAGAGCATACGCATGAGAAAAAAAATCCTTCCTTTCTGTTTCTGATTTACCCAGATCGCACAGAGTCGCAGGGCAAAGAGCATACGCAGAAATGAAGGGTATAGATCCGGTTAAAAAAAAACTAAATAAACCGAAACCGAAATAAGCAGAGAGAAATAACAGTAAACTGCAAATAAAGACTGTATACCTCCAGATCTTAAAAATGACGCAGATAGGGCTACCGGAAACCTTTTCGCGTGAAACGAAAGGGGTTCCTCACTGGAATAGATACTCCGAACACAACAGAGCAGTCCTCTCGGCCCGAAAAACAGTCAGAAACAGTAGATCTAGGAAACGACAGCCGCATGCAGTTCTACCGGCTTCAGATTTGGATCCCCAACGGACGCGGCCCTCAAATAGCTCTGATACCATGTAGGAATTTACAGGGTAAGTTCCTCAGACAGAACACCAAAAGGACACCGCTCACAAACAGATCACAGATCAATACACCAGTATTTTGACGTGGTTAAAACCCTCAGAGAGGGAAACAGTTCACGGCCTGCGCCAACGTGGCTACTACAGGCAATTTATTAATAAAAGAATGAAAATTTACATAAGCTTCTCTCATGCACGGTTAACCTACAAATGACCCTCCATGCGCTTTAAATAGAATTCATGGACCAATCGGGTGTCAAGCCACGGATCAAGTGTCGGTAATACCGAGGAGAGAATGAACCGTCGGATCACTACATATCGTGACCGTCGGATTGTAAGTTACAAAATGTACAACGGTAAAGAAACACACTTTACCTAACGCTAACCTAACTCTATACTAGACCAAGTTGAACTTAACTATTCCTATGTGTCGGAATATCCTAACAAAGAGAGAGAACATGAGGGGGGGAATTAATTACCCAAACCTAGGTAAACAACTCCTCAATAAAATAAATTCAAATACTTAGGAAACGAACCATTGCCTCAAGGGGCTATTGAGCCCCAAAACTACCTCTCTTCCAAGAATTTTCTTAAACCCTTTCTCTTTTATTTTCCCATGTGAGTACATCCTAAGCTATCAAAAGTTGTTACATGTTGATTTCAGGAGTGTATTTGAGTGATTTTCAAATTATATCATTGTGTGTGCTATTTGATCTAGGTTTTGTTTATCAACTACGAAATGTAGCCACTTTCCGCAGCTAACTGGAAATTCTGCAACCGTTTCCATTGTTGTGTAGGTTACAGGTGTCAGTAGGAGAAATGAGACACATGGGCAGCTCAAGAATTATCCACACATGGATGAGGTCCTATTTACTTAGCCAAATTCGGAAGGAAAGGTCCCAGTCAAAGGGAGGTCAACGGAGAGTTCTACATCAACTAGAACTCTGTTCCTACACGTAAAATAAGCCTGAAGTCGTTCTTGAACTCGTGGATCCATTTTTTCCACCTGCAAGCCATCTCCATAACGCAATCCAACATCCACCTCGAATAGATTTACTGCTCATGGCAACTGAGAGGCTAAATCCTTGGCTTTTGACCTATTCACGTGTCCATCATTGAAGAAATTCCTCTAAGATACAGTTATCCATTTTCTCTATAAATATAAGCGTTTGCAATGTAGATAGTTAGTTATTGATACTGTTTTTATAGCATTATTTTGTTGTTGTGTAACCGAGAGACATATTACTCTATTTCATAATATAAAACTCTGTTTTTCACATGGTTATTTGAGCGTGTTTTGAAGTAACAGCGTGTTAGTTCAAATCTGTGCAGAGGGCCCCTGCATAGCTGAGGTCCCTTCTTTTGTTTTTGTATATTTTTTATGTATATTTTCTCTCATTCGATTTGTATATTTCTCATGTTTTTCTTATGATCATAATCGTTTTAACTTTGTACATGTCTTTGCAGCTTGTCATATTTCTTACTAACACTGATAAGTGCACTTCAAAATAGGTCTTTAAGTCTGGTTATGCTCGAGCTTCTTAGTGTAATTTTTGCATCAAGTGGTGATTTGAGACTTGCTTCCTCTGCTGAACTTTAGTTTTCAATTTCAGTTTTTTATGCTTTTACTTAGTGAGATTTGTTTACTGTTCAAGATAGTTTAGATATCAGTTCTTCATGCTATATGATAATATTTCTAGAGTCTTTAGCTTAACCCCATTTTAGAAGTTAATTGATGAAATATTGTGATTTTAGGTGAAGTAATTGATTTTGATTTCATTAGTGTGCAAGTAGATAGTTTAGATGTCAATTATTTCATGCTATATGATGATATTTGCAGAGTCTTTAACTTAACCCCGTTTTAGAAGTTAATTGACGAAATATTGTGATTATAGATTAAGTAATTGACTTTGCTTTCATTAGTGTGAAAATTAGATAATTTAGATGTCATTCTTTTCATGCCATGTGATGATATTTCTGGAGTCTTTAGCTTAACCCCATTTTAGAAGTTAATTGACGAAAAATTGTGATTATGGATGAAATCATTGACTAGTTTCCAGTTTCTTTACTTTTTGGTTTTGAGTTGCAGCAGTGTATTAGATTTCAATTCTGCAATTAGGATGGATAGCAGAGTTAGTAACCTCATTTTCAGTACTTCATTTTCAGTTTGGTTTATGTAGCTACATGTTTACACTCTTATTCAAGTTTTGATTTTGTAGACAACATGTTTTAAGATCTCTTAAGTTCAAAGTTTGGAAATTATAATAAGAAGCATAAACCTTGTCTTCAACTCTACATCCACACTTGATCTTTAAAATTATTCTTAAAACTTTTGCTTTAACAGCAGATTAGGATTTCCATTGCATTAGAACACTTTAGGAGACCAACAAGAACAAAACCCCAAAACAAGATAAAAATTAAAATAGTGAGGTAAGAAAAGGGTTGTCTAGCACATACAGTGCACTACACTTCATCAGTTTGCGACTCCTGGATTGATAACTTATGTAGCAATTTATGACACACTAAATTGACTAAACATTTTGGCGTCGTTGTCGAGGATGTGTAACTAGGTAGCCTATCTCTTACATTAAAAAAAAAAGGAAAATTAATAATTTCTTGAAGTATGCTCTCCTCTTGCACCTAGTGTGATCTGGAGGATCAAATATATATATATATATATATATATATATATATATATATATATTATATATTATATTATATTAGTTCAATAATTTCTTGAGTATGCTCTCTTCTTGCACCTAGTGTGGTCTGGAAGATCAAAAAAAGGATTATTAGCCCAATTAAAATCATAAAAAAAAAAATGACATGCATAGAGAAAGAGATTCTAGGGGAAGGTTTATAGCTAGGGGCAAAAGTTCGATTTTTACAACTCCAACTACTTCAAGGAATAGACAAGATACACCTCCTTCCTAGACTCATACTCCCAGCCTTAGGATTCTTGGAATTCAAGGGGCATCAACTGAATTAGGAGATTCTCCCACACAATCTACTAAATCTGACCTAGGAGAAGAACCCTTCTTCACCTCCATAGGGGAGCCTATTGCAGTGGAAGAAGTAGAATTACCTAGAGAAGAAGAGGCGGTAGAAAATCTCTCTCATCAGCAATTAATAGAAGAGCCAGAAGATTCTGAGGAGACTATCATGGCAGAAGAAGAGCAAGAAGATTCTGAGGAAGCTATCATGGCAGAAGAAGAGCAAGATGGAGAATTCTCACTATTTGGAGGAAGGGGTAGAGGTAGAAGTAGAGGAAATAATGGAGGTGGTAGAGGTAACAATGGAGGAGCTAGAGGTAACAATGGAGGAAATAGGGAAGGAGATAAATCATTTGGATTCGCTATAGTAGATGAGGAAACCCATACAAAAATGAAAAACATTTCACCATCTGTCCTCCCAAACTTTCATGGATTGTGAAGTGAGGATCCTGAAACATTTCTATTTGAGTTTGAAGTCTTATCCCAAACTTACGACTATCTAGAAGACTCAAAACTCAAATTGTTCCCTTCAACATTGAAAGGGGCTACTCTGAAATGGTTTATGGGATTAGTCACTCAATCTATTAGGACTTGGAATGATATGAGGTAGGCATTTTTGGATAGATACCTGGATTATTGTATGCCTACCAATCATAAGGATGAGGTATTCAAAATGATGCAAAAAGAAGATGAGAACTTAGAGGATTTGCTTGAGAGGTTTCAATACAACTTAAAGAGAGAAAAAATGAACAATTTAGATGAGGAAACCTTGAAAGCCCTTTTATTGAAAGCCATTAGAGATGAATGAATAGATATTTTAAACATGATGGGGAAGGGAGACATCTCTCAACTTCCACTAAGTGACATAGCAGAACTATGTGTCCATCTCTCAAGGGGAAAATATAAAACTGGAAAAGGGCCTAGAGATCCTTCTCTTATTAGAGCAAACAAACCTGCAACTAGGACAATAAGTAGGGCAGAAATTGGCAATATGCTTGATGAGTTCAAAACTGACATTCTAGGGAGCCTTAGTGAAAAGCTAGATACCCTCAAAATTCAAAACAAGTAGAAAACAAAAGCTAATGCCTTAGCCATCTTTTGCTCAAAATTTAGAAAGAAACATGCTCTAAGAGAATGTCCCTTAGATGCCAAAGTTGTAGAAACATGTATGATTTTCTCAAAAAGTCATGAGACCAAGGATTGTCCTTCAATTCCAGGGCTTAAAGTTGTCTTTCAGGAGGACCCAAATTCTGTAGAATCTCTTTGCTTTGTTTCAATAAGACCTTGGTAAGGGCAACAAAATCAAAGATTTAACAATCCAATGAATTTTCAGCCCCCACCAAATTGGATTTCTTGGCAACAACCTTGGCCTCAACCTCAAAATCAGTATCAATCTCAATCATGGGCACAAGGGGTACAAAATACTTATGGGATATTTTCTCAATATTATCAATATCCTCCATCTTATCAGGGCTATCCTCTCCCACAAAACCAATGACAAAATCCACAACTTCCAAATCAAAACCCACAACTTTCATTTCCATTTCCACAACAACAACCTCCTCAACAAAATGAAAATCCTCTACTCTTGCTTCCATTTCAACAGAAGCCAAATCAACTACCAACCCAACCATTACCAAATCCCAACAATAAAAGCCCTCATAATTCTTACATGGTAGAAGGAGAACCATTTCCTACCTACATGATTGTTCCTCTAGATCTTAATGATGTTCAACTTAGATCTGGTAGGATTTTAGAAAAGGAAAAACCTTCTATAGATATTCAAGAGCAAGATGCTTCTGAGGAGGATTCTCTGAAAGTCAATAAAAGTTTTGAAGAAGCATCCCTTCAAAACCCAACCATTCAAAAAGAAAAACAAAAATATTCAACCCCCACAACTCCTATAGTTGAGCAACCTGTATCTACATCCACACCTCCTTTTCCTGAGAGATTAAAAATTGATAGGGGGTGGAAAAACAAATATTGTTTCCTGACTATGATTTCCTAGATGAATTAAAGAATGTATGTATCAAGATTCCTTTGTTGCAAGCCATTAGAGAGATTCTTATTCTAGCAAAAACAATAAAGGAGTTGAGTATCAAAAGACTAGGTAAGAAACCAAGAGACACAAAAGAATCCACCTGGTAGGAAAAATAGCAGATATCATGATGGGAAAGATTACCATGCAGAAATATGTGGATCCAGGTAGTCCAATTGTCAAGACACACATAAATGGAATAGAAATTCCAAATGCACTAAATTAGATAACTGAAATACGAAAGATGGCATAAAATGAAGTCAAGTTATTTCAAATTTAAATCATTCTCTCAAAAAATCTTTTTCTTCATTGTTATAAATTTTCTATTTAAGAGCTTGATGGTGGTTAGGTAAAGAGGATAGTTTACTCATACTCTTTAGCTTAGCCCTTGTAGATTATATTGTGTATATACATTGCATTTTCTTGACTAATTTTCTAGATAACTCTTGATTTGTTTTATGACCATTACTAATTCATTCTTGTGGAATCTTCAAGGAGTTCTCAATTGAAACATCTAGCAAATTATTTGCAAGACCTTTAGCATCCATTTGGCACTTGATAGGGTTGTGGGCATCTTTTGGGATAGATTTTGGCAAGGTCATGAGCTGCTCCAAAGGTTTCCTTATTTCCTTGACGAAGTCCATAGGCTTTAGGAGGTTTATTCTCTCTTCTCTAAGAAACATTTCCCACTTTTTTGAGGTTTCTTTGTTGCTGCAAAAAAATCTGTTGTATTTTCAGATTTGAGGAATTCTCATTTGTAATTGTGGTTGTTATGTTTTTCCTTTCTTGAGGAGATTTATCTCTTATAATTCATACTTTTCTAAAGTCTCCCCTTGATTTATTTGGTGGCCTTTTGAGAGGCTTATCTTCATTGTAGCATCACTCTAATAAAATCATGTTTGCATGAGGGAGCTTGAGAATTTCTCCCATTGTATCCCACCTCCCCATTTAGAGGGAGGACCTTTTGCTGTGGATCGATTAATTTCTCTATTTTATCTTTTAACTTTCATGCTTATTTCACTTGCATGCATTTTAATATTGCTAATATAATTTTCTTATGCATGGTTAACCTCTAGATTTAACACTCACATTTCTCATGCTAAGTTGAGTTTGTGTAGTTTGCCATAATTTATTTCTCAAGTTCTTGCAATTTATTTTGGCTTAAGGCACAACATTTGTAACATCTCATTTGAAGAAACCCATTTTTCATAAGAAATTACTTTACATTTTGGAAATCTTAGATTGGTTTACTAATACATCTACTTTTTTCACTTGGCAATTGTTTCATAAGTCTCTTGGATACATCAATTCTTCATTTTATGTCAACTCATGCTCATATTCTATATTGAATATTGTTTATTTCCTTTTGAAGCATTCTTGTGTCACTTTATATGAAGAAATTTGCAATTTAACATCTAGTTCATTTACTTACAAGAAATTTTATTACCATCAACTTTAACTTTGGAACTTGTGAAGCTATATTGACCTAGTTTTCATTCTATTTTTTCCATTGAAAATATTGGTGCAATTCACTTGAGCATTATGTCTTATTTGGAAGAATTTCTATACACTCTTCTTTCTGAAACATAACACTTAATCATTTAGGCATTTTAGTATTAGTTTGCATCTCTAAAATTTACCTCCACACATAACCTTGGTTTTATAGACAGCATAGGACCAAATTTTCTAGAAAAATTCTTCCATTTGGTACAAAGGTAAAGTGCGCAATCCTGTAGTTATGAAGGTGACTTTCCCCCTTTGTAGAAAGGACGACATGCATGATTTGTAAGGATTAGGGGAAGGGTATCATTAACGACGAACTAGTGCCTCCTCGTCTTCTTTGCAAGTCGCCCCAATATTTACCCCCTGGCAAGAACTTGAAGGGAGAATTTCTCACTTTATGATAGGCATATAGATTAAAATTACCCAAGATAAATTCATTCCACATAATTAGTTTGCACCTCATTTAATCAAGTCATCTTGTGAGCATTTCAATTTTTGCTTGCAATATTTTTATCTAATGTAATTGTCATTTTGATGATTATTTGGTTCATTATAATTTTATGTCATTATCTATTGCAACTTGAACATTTCCTTTACAAGTACAATTTCCAATTATACTTTTCAAGTGATATTTTATTTTATTTGTTCATCTTGATCTAGAACCAGTTTTGTAGGACTATTTACCATTTCACTTTGAATTTCAATTTGAGAAAGTACTTGCTATTTTATTTTAGAAATTATTTATAAAGCATTGGTATATACTCATTTCCTTTGAATGTGATCAAAATTGAAATATCTTTTATATTTCTCACATATTTACATGCTTGTTTAAATCTTGAATCAAGAAGTAGTTCCATTAACCTTAGTTTCCTATAACCTCACATTTAACTTTACAAATCATTCTTAGGGACCACCCCCCTTAGCTTAACTAGGAGAGAACTTAAACAAAGAGAGTTCAGATTAGGTGAGAACCCCTTCTCCTAGTTTTCCACCAAGATCACACCTTGAGGGGTTGAGAATTTTTCCCACATTTACCTAGGTGTGCAAGTGAGGCAAAAAAAACTCACAATCCATAGGATATTTTATATCTCAGACCATAAATTGATAAATTTATCATTGAAAAAGGCATCCCCAATAAATCCCCATGCACTTCTCCTCATTCCAAGGATGGTACCCCTTGTAAATCTATGTCACGAGGTTTTTTGAACTTAACCTTGAGGTTCAAAATTTGGCAACCATAAAAATTTTATTGAGGTTCATGGAACCTCATCAAACCTCATTGCCATTAACTAAGTCCATGGCTCAAAACTCATAACCCCATGTCACAATTCAAACTTGTAATCATTCATTGTAGTTTCCAAGTCCATGATAGCATTATTTTTATGTTTAGTGATGTCTATTTCCTACTATTTATTATTATTATTCATTTCAAAAATTAATATATGTATGTATATAGAAAATTTCTATAGATGAATGTAATGGTGAACCTCATCCAAACCTCATCAAAAAATTCAAACTCTAATGGAACCTAATCATTGTTGAACTCAAACTTGAACCCACACCATGTGACATGGGAGTAAATTGGTCCATTTAAACCATTGTATTTTGATTCAACATAGATATCTAGTAAGGCACACATCAGGAACCAGTTAGGGACTTGACCTTGATACCTCATGCTTCGTATTCATAGTTCTCAAGCACTCATGCTAACCCAAGGACTCATGCTAACCCAAAGGGATAATTGATAAACTTGTTCTAAAACCAATACACTATAATTTGGTATAAGAGTTATGAAAATGTCTAATGCACAAACCATCCAAAATGCTACTACAAAAGCAAAGGAAAAACAAGAAGCAAAGTGAGAAATGAATTAAAATTAAATAGCATGGTTTACTTCTTTCATCACCCCCCTCTACACAAATGTGATCAATATTGTATATATATGTGGAGAGATGAATCATTTTCAAACAATAACCTTAAGAAAAATTCCTTTATAAAATACAAGCCCCCAAAATGGGTGATTCTCTCCTTATTTATACCTTGTCCATGCATAACTTCATACTGACCATAACAACAACCAACCAAATAGAAAATTTGTTTTTAACACATAATTTCATCCCATAACTATTAAATAGATGTTGAACTTCACTGTAAAATGCTTTTAAATGCTACAACATCTTACGTGAATGGACAAGACAACCAATGGATGTCAGATGACTATAATGGTTATACATTTCCCTTAATATCACTCCATAGCTATAAATGCATACTTTCTTTTATATACCTAATAGAAAATATGTTTGGTCAAATTTGGTATGTAAGATAACAAACAATAAGACACAGTATGCACATAGGGTGATATGTTGAGTCCTGATAATATAAGGAACAAAGTTTTGAGAAATAACTAGCAAAAACACCTTAAATGCAATAATGAATAGTCCATGCCCTAATTAAACAAATCTATTTCAAAATCCTCCAAACAATACTATAACTAAAAATATGTAGAACATACATACAAGCCAAACTCTAGACCTGTGACTTACAATTGAAAATAAAAGAAAAAATAGTTTACAATTTTGACCTCATGACCTCCAGTTCCAGTAGCACCCCTTAGCCAATGAAAACAAGACAAGGAAAGACAAAATTATCCACTCTGGCACAAAGGGTGGAAAATATCCACCGTAGTCAAATCCTATCATGCCACAAATCTCCCACGCACTCCCTTGAAGCTTAAATACAAATCTACATGGAGATTTGAGCCAAACCAAGGACACCAACATGCATACATATCTATAATCCAAAACTTAGGGGCCAATATCTCTTTTATATTACATAAGAAAAAAGGAAGAGAATCCAATAGCCTTCCTCTTGTTTCTGTTCTTGATTCCGCCCCAACAACAAAAATCCAATGGAAAACAAACAACTACGAGATGCCATATCACTCCACGTTGCTTTCAGCCTTTAACTTTCTTTGGCTCAATGTTCTGCACTTTGAATTAACTATTAGACTTAAGAATTTTTTTAGCATAAATTTTGATTATAAAAATGAGAGATGGAAGATCGTTGTTGAGGTGTGGACAAATGTAACTAGTCCATCATGCTACGAGAAAAAAAAGATGAAGGTGTTATGATTGACTTTGATTTTTCCAAAGGATCGAGAATAATAAAGAAAAAGCTAAAGCCATGTTTCTCGACTCACCCACACCGTTTGGATCATATTTTTCTTTACTTTTTTTACCTTTCTATATCTATGGATTAATCTTTAGTTGCATCTGTAAAATTTCATTGAAAAAGTGTGTATTTTTGTGTTTTGGAATCTCAGAGGAAGAAATCTTAGAGTAATGGTTTCCATACATGTGGAAAATTTTAAATGTTTTTTCACGAAAACATTTTGTATTTTTTTCAATGCAAAAGAGTTAACAATCTTATATATTAATATAAAAGAGTTCACATCAACAAAATTTTATAACTTTATCAGGTTTTGGAACCCTAGAGCCAAGTGATGTAAGTGTAGGGTTTGGAATCAAAACCCTAACCAACCAATTTGAAACTCTGAACAATCTAAAGGTTTGAAGAAAATTCTAGGGTTTATACACTAAATCCTATGATTGAGGAAGAAAGTCAATAGTGAATATTTCTTGTGTCTGGGGTTTATAGTCATTAGATGAACTTGAAGATACTAGGTTGAGCTTGATTTTTTATACTTTAGATAAAATGATCAAGGAACCATTATTGTTGATATAATAATGAAAGAACCACTTGTAATGACTATGCAAGATTGTTTTCTTGACTTATTCTCTCATTGGTACAACTTGTTCTAACATTTGAAATCTTGATTGAAGTACTCCTCATGATAAAGTTGCAATATTGATTTTGCTGTATAATGTATATTGTGCTAATCAAGTAATTTCTGTGATAAAGTTGAAATATTGATTTTGTTATACAAGGTATATTGTGCTTGCGAGGATCTAGTGTTTAAACAATGCATGTCTTGGAAAATTCCTAGGGTTTAGGATAATCAATATTGAATACCTAGGTTGAATATCTAGGGTTTATAACTTTAAGGGTTTATAAACCAAAAGTGTATCAGAACAAGAAAAATGTATGGTTTATGGATAAAACCCTAATTCTATTATTCTAGGGTTTGTATGGATATAGGATTTGTGTATAAAACCCTAGTTGATCAGTGTAAACCCTAAGGATTAGGGTTAGGGCTTATGGGTTAAGCCCTACAACAAATTTCTATTTGATTCCCTAGTTCCATGATGTTAATTCAAAAAAGATATAACATGTTGTGCACTTTCTTGATTATTACTGTCATTGATTTTATTTTCAGTATCTTGTTTTGGTAAATGAATTTGTTCTTTGTTGGCCTCCTAATTTGAATTGCAAGAACATTTGAAGGATTTCCTAATGGAAGAATAGGATAACAAGAGTACAAGTGTTCTATGAGCATTACTCTTAGAGGAACTAGGCAGAATCAACAAGACTAAAGCATTAAAGACCATTGTATCTTCTAAATAATGGTGTTGATTCATTTCTTTGAATCAAATCAAACTCAAACTTCCTTTGAAATTCCATAATATGCAAAGCTAAGATACCTTGAAAATTGATTCCATAACACCATCCTTAATATGAGGCTAAGAAAGGCTATAGTTGGTGTGGAAAGTAAGGAAATGGATTGTCTCAATGAAGATAGAGGCATGTAATGAGTCAAAATTCTAAACGTTAAAGGAAATTGACAAAACTGCATGGAATTGGATTAAAAGTAGCATGATAAAATTTCCCCTTAATATAACTTATAGCTATATATTGAATCACATGAAAGTGAACATTTCCTTTCCTACACCTATAGTGGACATTGTATTCTTCATAATTTATTTCTACTTGAGATAACATTACAACTATTTTTTACAGCCGAAACGTTATCACTCATCTAAGAATAACAAATTTCATAGATTGGAGTTCCATAGTTAGGAACATTTATTTTGCAGGGAGAAAGAATATGTCAACCTTGTGGTTCATGGTAAATTGAGGATAGAAATCCATATCGATATGTCATGCATATGATAGAATCCAAGAAAAATTTGTTAATCTGAGCATAAATAAAAATAAATTGTCCCATAATATGTTGGCTCACTAGTGAGAATGACAGGGTATTGAGCCATATACTATGGTTCCACTCTTATGGTGGCCTATCCTACCCAACAATGGGTTTCAAAAGGGAGGACTAAGGGTGCTTTTGGTGGAATACATACCATTATACCCGACTTATAAACCATAAGAAGTTAAGTCTATCAGAAAGGTAAGAAACCTACAACATTGAGCCAAGGATTTTTTTGCACATATCCATTCATATTTCCATGTGAGGTAGATTTGGATAGACTTATATTTAGAATATGCCTGTTTTAAAATGTATTATTTTGCATTGTCCTGAAACCCTGTATGACACAATATTGTCCAAAACTTATGGGTTGGTATGATTTTTCATTGTATTTTGGTCTTGACTTATGGATGTTCATAAATGAATCTCACAGGTCTTGGAACTCTTTCATGTGGAAGAATATATTTATCCTTATTCTCATCTGATCTTCATATTGCAATTTTACCCTTTTAAGGACAATACAATACCCTCATTGAGGGCCTTGATTTGTGGGACATAAAAAAAAAAAAATTGTATTAAACCTTGGTCCCCACTTTTTTACTCATCTTCCTACATGTTAACTTCAATGAAAATGTGGTTCAAGTTCCCCAATCTTCCTTTACATTTTTGAGGATTTGTTTCCGTGGTGTCCATTGAAAATACACCAAGGAATTTCCACTACTGCTCCTCGAAAACAAGTGATAGACAAATATATCCCTACATATGGATCTGAGAACTTGTAAAACATGTTAAGAAAGGGTATTTTCATAGTTTCATCTTGTTATATGTCGCCCAATAGATATAGCTTAGTTTCATCTTGCTCTATATTTCCCAATGGGTATAGCTTAATTTTATCTTACTATAAAAAGAACCATTTCGTCTATTTCTATAAAAAAAATAGATATGTTCAAGTTAATAAAAAACGACCAATATGCATTATTTTAAGTGTATTTTGTTCCCAATCCTCCAAATGTTAATAGAATGCTTTCTAATGGCCATTAGTTTTATAATTTCAGCCTTAGTTTAGATGTTTTGAACTATGCATTCATATTTCAATACCAAATTATTAATTTAGTCTAGAAAAATAAATTCAAGAAATAAGAATAAACCAAGAGGTCTCTAATAGCATAACATATACTCCATAGATGAGAATCCTATACACAACTAAACATAGCCAAACCATGGGGCATCATAAAGCTAATATGTGCACATAGTTCACTTAAAAATACTTGAACCTTAGGCCTCAATAAAAAACCGACAACCCTAACTCAGACCCCTTTCAATGGATTTGCATCCTTCAACTACTTGACCATATCTTGTATTTATTCAATCATGCAAACAATTTCAAGATTTTGCTCTGACAGTGTGGTGGAATCTAAGATTTTAAGTCCCAAAAAATAGAGAAGCTCTTTGCAAGCCTTGTATTTCAACATAGATATGCAATAATCGAGTCTCCAATTGATGCATATAAGACACGCTAGGGAAGGAATGGTTATCAATCCCAGACAAGATTTTGTGGTTGTTTCTTTTCTTCTAGGAATAATTCATCGAGATGATTTGATGTGGGGTCTGTCTAGGAATAAGTCACAAAGAGGCATTAATGTGGGGTCCAATAAGGTGTAACATTGTCTGAGATATAAGAGAAATTGGTGGGAAGATAGGTGCCTGCAAGAGTCCTCTAAATATATACAAACAAGAATTGAATTGGTTTATTTAATGAGTTTGACCAGGATTTCATGGAATGTGGGGGTAGAAAAACTGGATTCTTCTATCTAGTGTTCAAGTACTTCTGAAAGTATAGGCATAACTCTCAAATTTTGTAGAGTTTCTCTCAAGCTACCATCACCATCGCCATTGGAAGGGAATGGTTTTAGAGAGCTCAGGAAATTTCTCTAATATCCATGGCTCTCCACCATACATTATCATGTCATTTCTCAATGTGGTTATATAATGGCCATTTCCACACTCTTTTACCACTATCACTCTTTTCTAAATTTGGAGACATTGTGGACATAGTTTTTGCACATGCATTATTATTAAGGGAGTGTAAGTAGTCAATTATATATATTATATAATTGTTTGTTTGTTTGTTTTACATAGTTAATTTATTATATAGTATAAACATGTCAATATAAGAGACGAATTTTCATAGAGAGGATAACAACCATCCTTTATTAGGATGATAGGGAGGATAACAACTATTCTACGCATTATTATGATGGTGGGGACTATATCATTGTAAACATCCATTCAAGGTAGATGTATAGGGTTTTAGATTTTTATTTTATATTAAGATGGTACTAAGAGGTATTTTTTTTCCAATGCTTAAGTGATATAGAAAAATGGAGGGGTGGAAAACGACATAATATTTTTTGATGATCTCTATGGAATAATAGTAGCAACATATAGATATATATATATATATATATATATATATATATATATATATATTATATTGTATATATATATGTATATGTATATGTATATGTATATTATGTATGTATGTATATGTATATGTATATGTGTATGTATATGTATATGTATATGTATAGTGTATATGTATATGTTATATGTATATGTATATGTATATGTATATGTATATGTATATGTATATGTATATGTATGTATGTATGTATGCATGTATGCATGTATGCATGTATCACATTTTGAGATGTTATACTAAATTTGATTCACATATATGATGTGATATTCTAATATGTGCAACATTTGATGTCTGGGCAATATCAAAATCCCCATAGATTCAAAATAATTTCTTAAGAGTCTAGTA
This sequence comes from Pinus taeda, assembly GCA_000404065.3. Classification (NCBI taxonomy): domain Eukaryota; kingdom Viridiplantae; phylum Streptophyta; class Pinopsida; order Pinales; family Pinaceae; genus Pinus; species Pinus taeda. The sequence continues at coordinate 82,345 of APFE031752823.1, read as the reverse complement.
CTAATATGTTCATAATGTACTTTCAAACTAGATAAACAACTTGATATCCAATTTAGAAACTAGTATCCTAAGTTCAATGGATATTCTTGATAATAAAAAATATAGACATGCATGAAAAGTTAAGTCTTCAACTAAAGGAAATGTATCCTCTATTAATTAATCAATACTTCTCCTTCCAGGTATTCTTCATAATGTATTTGACCCAGCTATAAGCCCACTCCCATTTTGGATAATCTATCAACCTTTGAATTTAATTCCTATGAGTGTGATCAAAGGATATAACCACAAATATTCCAATCATCTCCATAACTTTAATCATCTATTTATCCAATAAATAAGTGTTAAGGAAGCATAACCTTTAGCCAATCTCTAACAACCTCGGAATCCCCTATCACTTGTAAAATTATATTACTAAAGTCACAAAATTAGAATGACTAACATAAATGACTTATTTTTATTATTATAGTGCTTGTTAGGTAGTCGTATTTTTTCCCCTAGACTAAATTAGTCATTTATGTTAGTCATTTTTAGTTGTATTACTTATTATTTAGTCGCGTATCTTAGCATGGGACTAAATTAGTATTTTATGTTAGTCATTTTTACTTGGGTCACTTAATATTGCTCATTTCTAGTAGTATTTAACTTGGAAAAGTTGCAATGACTAACTTTTTTAGTCACCTAGTCACTAATTTCTCATTTTCTACTAGTGACCCATTGTTGGAAATTTCACTTGCATAAAAAAGAAAGAAATCTACACTCTTTTCTAGAAATGTAAATCAAACTTTTGTAGGAAGGAAACAACATTCAATCATTCTTTTTAGGAAACACTAAATCACTCTTTGTATAAAATAAATTACACTCAGCCACCCAACATAAATAGATTCTTACTTGCTTAAATGAAATCTTTCAACTCCTTTGTCAATTAGAAATCATTTACCAATCACAAGTAACATTGCCAATTAGAAGGATAAGACATTAATACTATAATTGCATCAATAATATCATGTTGGAAACAATAAAGGACAACATAACTAAATTATATTAGTGACCTATAACAACACTACCTAATAGTAACCTGTAATAGTAGTTAGTAGTAGGAATCAAGTAACATCAAGAAATAATAATTCATTTGTGGTAACAACTTAGTCAACACTATGTAAAAACAATGGGCCACAAAAATCTATAATAGCAAGAAGTAACAATAGTGAAAATACAACTTAATAAAGTCCTATGATGGCTACAATTGAGTAACAGGGACTTGTATTAAAGAACTCCTTGCAAAAATCATGAGTAACAAAAATATGCTAATCACCTAAAAGAATCAATAACAATAATTGATTTCAATCCCAAAAATATAACTCACAATCAATAAGCTATTGAAGCAAGAAATGATGCCACTTTGTACAACCACAATAATAACTACTAAAGAGGAGGGCCTATCCTCCTTAGTAGGGAGTTGGAGCAAAACTCATAGCCTGCAAATTACACACTAATACATAAAATTGATCTGCAAACTTACTGAACCTTGTATTAATGCTGGAAAAAAGTACAAATGCATATTTTCAGAGAAATTAATGTCATCCCACTTCTTAGGGTGGAGATACCCCTTTTTATAGGTTTTTCTTTACAATTCTAATGTAAATCAAAATAGGAACAACCTTGAAATCCTTTGATTCTCAAACTACCCAAATAAGATTAACTGAGGTTTATTTAATGGCTAATTACAACAAATTAATTACAAGTAAAGTTATTTCCATAATGATCACTTGATCATCAAATAGCTAAGAAGCTAGGGGATCATGACCACCATGACCATATTGGCCACATCATTTAGGACAATCAAATTCTTGTTGGCATAACAACCCACATTGACCATTTTAGGTAATGATGTACATAAAAACTTCCCAAAACAACATGAAATTTTTGGTAGTAATGACAAGGTAGAATAATGACATCTAGATTTGTCAGAGTAACAAAAAAATGGAATCTTGGAGTAACAACATTGTGTCATCCTAGAGTAACAACATCCTAAAAATGATAGAGTGACAACATTGTGTTAGCCAGGAGTAACAACATCTTGAAAATGTTGGAGTAACAACATCCTAGGCTAGCTAGATCATTTTTTAAACATTTTCCTTAACATACTATTAGTAATAACACCCAAAACAACTATTCTTCTTTCAAATTCAAACAAACATAGTAGATTGGAGTGACATAAAAATGTGGGATATGTGAATCAAAATATTGGATATTAGATAGAAATATATAGCCATTAAGAATGGAATAAAAAAAATCTGAGGAAAAAGGTGATAAGGATAAGCCAATTCCTAAACCTAATACCTCCCTCCAACTTTAAACATTACATTTTCCCATGCAAATCATTAATCAATATAACTCTTCCTCGGAGTTGGAGCGTTATAGATGAAGTTCTATGAAATCACAAGAATTTGTAACATCATACATAATAGTTTTGTAGCCGTTAATAATAATTAACTCCAACCACCAAATTTTTACATCTTTAGGTTTAGCTTATAGTAATGCTAATATTTTATCACAAGTAGCCACATCAAAGTAAACCATAGTTTAATCCCAAGCCAATTAGTTCCAAATCTCATGATACAATTAATATAACTTGGCACTCTTAAGGGGGATTAGATAAAATTATGATAACAATATGGATATCTTTTCTTCAACCCACTATTAGAGGTCTACCATCTAAGTCTTCTACCCTCCAAAGCATCTTATTTTTGCAAGTCAATAGTTTGAGAGAAGATATCTGGGAACTTTTGTCAAACAGTGTCAACAATAGTAGCTCACTTTGTGGATCCAAGAAAACCTTCATAATTCTTGTTTATTGTAGCGATAGGGATTGTTTCCCCCTTAATCCATAACTTCTTCTACTCCTAATTTGTTTTTACGGTTTGACTAGACAATTTATATTCTACCTAGTTGTGTAACAAATGCCCCCCTAAAGCATGAAGGCCAAACTAGAGTGGGGGGTGAAATGCTTTACAAGTAGATGCGGGGCATCGAAGTCTGTCGTCAGAAAACCTGAAAACAAGCATAGATACATATAAATCACTGAAAACTCTGACAAATGATACATGAATTGTGGTATGGATGTAGCCATCTAGAGAATGATCATGTAAATGGATCCAAGGCAATGGAACAACCATCTAATAGAGAGGATCATATCGAAACCAAGGTATGGTCGCAACCATCCAATAATGAGAGGGATCACATATAACAAATCATGGTATGGTCGCAACCATCCATATAAAAGAGACATGTATATCAGTATGATCATGTCACATCACCTCGAAACATGGACTTGTGTAATCTGAGCCCAGGATCTTGCACTCCAACATGACCCGATCAAAGTACAAATTCTAACATGTGAATGAATTTGTTGAAGTCGAACATGCTAGAAAGTCGCTTGATTACCGTTCAATAACGTGAACCGTTAACAAGCACGAGAGAAACCACCAATAATGATAATGGCTCTCAAGGAACTAATAGCATAGTTCTCGAAATGTGAATAAAGGAACTGAAGTCGAACACCTGTGAAATCACCCGATCGAAAGCCAATGATGTGAAATCTTTGTCGAGTGCGAAGAACTTACCATTAGGGAATGCAAGCTCTAAGGTACTGGAAGCGAGTCTCTCAGCCAGCTTCCTGGATAATGAGCTGAAGTCAACAGGAATCAACTGTGTCGAAGGAGGGCCATGATGTATCCCACATCATCGACACAATACAAAGGGATGCAATGATTTCGAATGATACAAAGAATCAGGAGTAAACGTAACTACAGAAGGACTAACCCTTGAACATATCGGCAACACGACTCCAGAGTTTTGCAGCTTTTGGATCCATAGAATCAGTGGTCATGATGACATGGCAGAGATCAAATGGAAGGAAAAAATGAATGGCCCAACGCATGAAGGTCAATGATGAAAAGGAGGATATCCCATCCCGACACGAAGCAAAAAGTGTCATGTTCATGGTTGAGCTACTGATACAACTGATAGAATTTCCCATTTTCCCCCCATCATTTCTTGCAGGTACCCCAATTATTTTTTATTGCAAGAATGAAGGGGATAGCATGTGCTTGCACTATAATTTCATCCTTCGGACGAATCCGACCTAGTAAGTTTAATGAGCCCTAGGAAGGAGAAGCTCATGTCCATCATGGTGATGAATCCAATGTCGTTTAATGTTTTAACAAGTCCAACAAAGGTGTAACTTGGTATCCTTTTCATATTTATAGAGTTTGAAAAAGACACAGAAATGAAAACTCCACATAGTCCCTTTTCATACATTTGTGTCTCTCGTGCCCTAAAAGGTAGAAAACAATACTTGAGAGAACCAATTGACCATTTCAGTCAAGGAGTACCTTTTTCGTAAATAGTTTATCATAGCTCGAAGAAGGGGTAAACGTATATTGGGTAAATGATCTTTCCCAACCTTTAACGAGTTCAAAACAACAAGATCTCGACAACCTTTTCATGTTTAAAGAGTCGAAAAAGAGCTTGAAAGAAGACACCCCATTTTTATTCTCTTTTACGTGTCAAAAAGGGAAAAATACTCGGTGATCTTTTCATTTTAGTTTTACGATTCAAGAAAAGAGCTTAAATGTGACTCCAGTACCATCATCAGTAATCTGTCACCTATCGCTGCATAAAAGGTAAATGAAGTATCCAATTTCTAAGGCAAAAATAGGTCAAAAATACTTTAGAACCCTAATATCTCATGAAAAATGAATAAAAAGAGAAAAAAGTAATTAATTTTTACCATTTTACCATTTTACCTTGTGTGGAGCATTTTTCACCCATTTGTGCCCTAGATTTTCAGGAGCAAATTGTGGGAGATCTGGGAGGCCATTCAACGATCCATCAGTTGCAGGTAAGAGCCAAGACCTTTAGTTTCATTTTAATGCTCATTTTCCATGTTTTAACCATTTTTTGGATTTCTTGAGGAGGATTTAGCAAAAAAAAATCGCCCTTGGTCAGCGCGATTTCTAGGCACAGAATTGCGCCGATCGGGGGTTATGAACACTGTCAAACGCATCGTTGGTGCTACTATTTTTAAAACAGTCGCGCTGACACAGTGAACGCAAAAGTTTCAAGTTTTTCTCAATTTCTCTGATTTGATCCAAATTTCTCTAGCCAAGAATGATTATTGACTTGATTTTACGGTTTTTACAGGGAAAACATCGCAAAAAATGGTTGATTGGAAGGAATGTGAGCATGAGGACATTAACACACAAGTAATGGCAGACCCAAATTGCTTGAATTCCTTGAGGAACTGTGGGCTCCTAAAATTCTTCCTCACTCCAAGTCTGCGGGCTCAACCTGAATTGCTACGGTATATGATTAGTCTCTGGGATGTCAATCAGGAAGTTTTTATGATCCGTGACCAAGAACTGGAGTTGGAAACTTTCGACATTTATTCCATCACATGACTATCCTGAAGAGGGGAACGAGTGAATCTGTATGGGTACTGTTACCACTTAGAAGTCTTCCCTAGAAGTTATCAAAAGAAGGAATAATCCAAGGTAACCACAAACCTAATATTTTAGACTCAGGTTCTAGCCAACCTAAGTCTAGAGAGGGCTCTCTCTTTATAATTTAACTTTGTTTTGGGTGGGATTTTAGGCTATTTCTTAGTGCTCATAAGGTTTGGAATTTGTTGGGTGGTGGAATTCTAAGAACAGATGGATGGAGCAAGACCTTCAAGCCATTGTTCTATGGAGTCAATCAAAGGATGGATTAACTAGACCAGATCACTAAAGGGAGTGTTCACAGGGAAGGCTAGCAAAGAAAAAGGAAAATCTTCAGGTTCAAATGGATGAGATAGTCCTAAGCAGGGTGAAAGGGCAATGAAGAATCCTTAGACCGGGATCAAGATGAAGAGCAGGAGGTGATCATGAGCAAAGGGAAACCAAGAATCCTTTACTATAGACCGAGGGGGAAACTACAGAAGTCAGGGGGAATTTAAGAATTCCCTAACTAAGATAGTTTAGCAGAAAACATTAAGAAGGTAAACAGTCAAGACAAAGTGCATTAAAGCAAGTTATGAAATATCATTCCTAGTTTACCATTCAGATTTTATAGAAACATATATGATTATTACTAAACATAAGGAAAAAAAAATAATACACATGAAAGAAAATACTTATTTGATTTCCGCTTTACACAAGAATCCTGTGAAATGTGTGAACTTTATTCCATGATCCAGCAAGCCAATCCAGTCTTGATACAATAGCACTTTAACTTGATAGGAAAAATGTCTATAGAAATGTCTTTGAATCCACACTAAATACTTTGAAAGGTGAAGTATTTATACAAAAAATATTTACAAAATATCTCATAACAGTTTGAGAATTAATCTAGGAAATCAAAATATCTTCAAGCAGGAAGATAAAGAGAGATGGAAAACTGCATCATGTTGTCCCCCTTATTGTGGTAGTGCTCGTTGTTGCAGTTGAACTTGAGCCCTTTTAAGCTGGCTAATATTTGTACAATGGAATCATCTTTGTCTTCAACATTTGACTGATACTCTTTAACCTGTTACTCTTTGACCATGTTTACCTATTTCATCTACCTTCAGATTTACTGTGTTAGCTTATAGTAAATCTGTCATTTTTTCCCACCATTCATCTTCAGGTAACTTTACCTTGAGCATCCTTCTATATATCTCGTCTGCCTCAATGTATTTGGAAAATTTTGAAATAGATGTTTCACCTCATGCTTTAGGAAGAATAGGTTTTCTAAAGTATCATATAAGACTTTCCCTGTTGGCAATGCTTTGACTCCTGAAGTGCTTACCTATTTCTTAGAGAATTTTTACCTCGTCAACATAGTCCAATTGGGTCATAATTTTGTCATGGATAACCATGGGACTTGGAAGGCCTTTATCCCTCAAAATTTGAAACTTTGCCATGAATCTGTCAATGCCAACCTGCATGTCATGGAATTTTTCCTCCAAGTTAAGCGTAAGGTTTCTTTTAGAAAGAACATTTTTTATTTTAATGATGGCTTCAGTTTTTTCCTCCACACCAAGCTCATTTAGTTCATGCCTATTCTTGTTGTTCAAGAATTTTATGAGTCGATTAGCATCCTTAGGCTAGTTTCCTAGGTCTTCCTTTACCTTTTGTATTGCTTCGGTGGCCACTTTAACCAATTCTGTTTGCTTGAATATTACTTGAAATGATGGCCATATATCATTGACAGAGTCAATGATATTGGCCGAGAGCATCTCCTTAGTCTGTCCGAGTGGCTTTTGTAAAGTTAGATCCTTCTCTAGGACCTTTCTCTTCTCACCCATCCTTAGGGTTTTCTATGCTTCTTTTTTCTGTTGTATTTGAGCAAGCTTGCAGTCAGTTTCTAAGCTTGCCAAGCTTTCCACTTTCTCCCTAAGTTTGTTAAGCTCTATTGCCTGGATGGACATTTCCTCCATGGATTTCACTAACTCTACTGTATTTTCTCTTGAGGTACCTACAATTGTGGACTAAGTTGTGACTAGAAGTGGTGTAGCAGGTGAAGCTTTCAGTGCTAAAGAGGCTGCCAACGTTGAAGGGACTGCATTTGTTAATGTTGGAATGGTAGCTGTGGAAGTAGTGGCCATTTCACACTGTTTGGACTGAATCAATGTGCCCAATTCTTTATCTATTTCTTTCAATTGGTCTTTTAGTTTTAGGAGCAAGTCCATACGTTCTTCTTGTCCTTTTTGTGTTTCCAAGACTTCTGTTGTTTTTGGATGATGCAATGGTGGAATTTTGAGTTGCTTCTTCAAAGCAGCTATGTCATCATTCTTCTTCTTTATCAAATTTTCAGTGGCCTTTACATCTTTGGGATCATGTCCCAACTCAATGATTAAGTCCTCTAAGGAATTGATTCTAGTGTCTTTCGCCTGTGAAGAGGTCTTCTCCAATTGGAACTGAGCTGATATATTATTCAGGGAGTTTTGCAATTGGTGGGTTGTGATGGCTTTCCCTTTCAAGGTGGAGTAAATCATCTCCCCTGTCTATTTGTGCAACTCAATCTGGTCAATAGGATGTATGTCCTTTGCCAGCACTTCAAAATCTATCTTCTAGAAGTCAGCCACTAATCTTGGTTGTTGTGTGGTAGGTTTCATGAATGTCATTTTCATTTTTCCTTCTCTCGCATCATAAGCTAACATCAACCTTGTTTGGTTGGTAAGTGCCATCTTGAGGTATTGCGCATAAGTCTGGGCCTTTAGCCTCTCATTCCTCACTTTGATTTCTTTGTACCTTTCTCTGATATCTTGATCTTTGTCTGCTGGCATCTCGAATGAGGACACTTCAACACTCTGATGCCTCTTCAACATCTGAGTATGAGATGTGGAAGGTCCTGGTATGCCCCCAGAAGGAGTATAAGGCCTACTTCTTTCTTTCTCTGTGCTGGTGGCCTCCACTGTTTCTTTTGTGAATTCTTGCTCTGAAACAGGATTTAACCTCTGCCTTTTGACTAGGATGGTTTCTGCATATGTTTTTATGGTTGCTCTGCCTAATGTAGTGGCCTCCTCCCTATTTATTTTGAGGCATCTTTCTTCATTTAGAGGAGCTTGCAAGTTATGGGGAGTACTCATATTGGGTTGTTGTGTACCTATTTGACCTAATTCCTCCGATAGGTTTGGTTGTTTTAACTTTTCTTGCACCTAGGACTTTTCTTCTATATGTTGTTCACTGTCTACCTATGATTCTCCTGGTGCTTGAGATTCTCCTAGCACCTACAGGAAAGAGCCTTCATCAAGCCTTTTCTCTAGATGAATTAGTGCATTTTCAACAGCAACTTCAGTGCTGTCTCTATCCACTAGAGTATTCTCCACCCATTCCAATTGATTTGCATATCTCTCTATTTCAGGGATTTGGTGGTGAATGAAGGGATTCATCTTATTTTTCTACCTTTTGTTGCAGATGAAGTCACAAGAATCATACTTCCACAAGAAGCTTTGTTTTAGTTTGAGTCTCTGAAGGATTTCTTCTGCTTCTCTTCCAACTTCTCTGCTATTGCATACAAAGGGGCCTAGTTGATCTTTGATTTTGAACTGAGCCTTCTTTTGGGCTTTAACAAAATGTACTTCATCTGAGTTTATTATCTACCTGAAGTACTCCAGAGAAAATAACCCCATTAAGAGGTATCTGGGCAGTTTATATGGGGCCAACTCACAGCCATAGATCCTGATTTCTGTGTGATTTTGGTACCTCCCACTTTGTGTTGTTTTGATAGCTGCAGGATCCTCCTAATGTCTGAACTGATTCTTGGAGGAGGACTTCCTAGTAGCATGGTCACTACTGGATATACAAAAAGATCAATGAAATCTATATATGGATGTGGGGAATCAATCTTATGTATCAAAGGAGTCCAAAAAATTACTGACCTAGGATGACCTTTATTGTCAAGCTTTTGGAGAGTGAATGGGAACTTGTTAGCTTGATAGTATAAGAAAAGGTGGTACAAAACTGAATAATACTTAAACATTCTTTCATTACTCATTCTCAAAAAAATTTCATGCATCCTATCATATATGTACTTGGCATAATCATACATGACATCAGGGGATTATCCTGGAGTAAAAATGGACATGAAGAATAAAATGATTTCATCTATATACTCACTGGTGGTATAGCCTAAAACACAAGAGATCATTGCTACTATATCCTCACCAAATGGAGAAAATATGGTAGCCACATATGGAGGAGGTTCTGTTGGGACATGCTTTCCCTTCCTGATGAAGGTCTGAAGCATTTCAGCAATCTTGGTAGTGGTAAGCTTGGGAAATTGGTCTAGCAGGTCTCTAATGGAAATAGGGGTCAGACTTTGTCTTACTTGTAGTTGCAACATTTCATTGACTGACTCGACAGTGATGGTGAAAAAGTATGGTTTGGTCAGGGGACATCACTGATCTTTGACTAGGAATGTAGTTTGCATGGAAATAATGAACAATCTCAGGGAAAATGTGCACCTCAGGGAATTGATACCTGGGCAAATTAGACTCCCAAAGACCTGTTTTATCAACTTGGTTTAGGTATTGGTCCCCGTATCAGTAATACAGTTTGATAGGGGATTCACGGATAGTAGTGTCCTTAATTTGGAAATCTTTATCTGCCAGAGAGAGATGGTCTAAGTCCATATGTGGAGTTGTAACTGGCCTGACATCCATGGCAATATGGGCAGACATTCTTAGTTCTTGTGGATTTAAGAATGTGAGACAGAACTTATACTTTCTTGAGGGTAATCAGGTTTTTCAGTCAATTAGGGAAACTGGGTTCCAATACAGAGTAGTATTGGGTCACTGTGCAATTCTTTCACTTAATTTCTTATTAATTCCAAGCAATGCAAGTAACTGGTTCAAATTTAGACAAGGTTTCCAGTGCTTTTTGGGTTAAAAACCTCGAATTTGGGGAAAATTGGCTCTAAACAGGTTGATGAGCCACTGTGCATGGTCGAAAAGTTCTGCGTGCACTAGAGGGTGAATTGAGTGTTCTATGGTGCCTTCAAGTTGGAAAATGGACATAGGTTGACTGGTTCATTGTTGTGCAGGTGCGTGCGTGGCCTTTTCAGTTGAATTCACTATAAAACAAATATTATAAGGTTTTTTTGCTTTATTAACAAAGTCTATGTTTGGTGTGTGTTTGGGGAATATTGGTACTTTTGGCAGTTAGCAAGATGATGTGATAGTTTTTGCGTTTAGCGATAAGCGTGTTTTTTCACACCGCTTATGATCACCAGGTGGTTTTGGGGGGAGGCTGCCCGATTCCACTCATCGGACGCCACGTCGCATTAGGGGCCCAAGGGAAAACAAGCCATTTCGTGCGGGTAAAGTTCAGGTTTCGGGCCTGCCTGAAATGGTTAATAGCTGTCGAATCAAATGGGAGGCGATCGCATGGTGATTGGGTGTAGGAGTTGTACGGGGGTAATGGAGGGGACCGGCGTGAAATTAACTCGGTGGGATTTAATTAAATGATGGATGAAGGTGGGGTTAGGGGCTAGGTATAGTTTATATTTAAATTGGGCTAGGGATATTAAATATTAAAGGGATTTAAATATATATGGGAAAAGGGAAATTTCGGGAATTAATAAATATAATTAAAATTAAAAGTTAATATGAATATTGCCGAAAATGGATTAACACTAAGTATAATGTGTATTTATAACTTATTTGCTTTTCACATAAAAACATTATGACTTAGGCTTAAAGTATTTTTGAGGGTTTTTAGGAAAAAGGGTTTACATGGAAGTAATTACTTTTCTTTAGGAAAAATGGTGTTTTATCTTAGGAAAAGGAATTTGTTTGGGAAAATGAGGGAGAGTGAAGGGGGTGAATGCTTATGAGGGGTTTTTAGTACTTAGGATTTATAAGTCATTGGGCTGAGGGTCCGGTCCCTCTAGAAGTTAGAGAAATGCTCTGAGCCCCTTTGACTTAAGATTTTGGGTACTTAATACTTTTCATTGGAAATTAGTTAAGTGAAAGTGAAGTGAATGAGGGAAGTTAATTAATTTCCTTTGTAGACTTGATGCATGTCCAATTGCTCATTCATACTTAGCACTTTCATGATGAGGGTGATAAATATTCTTTTGTCTAACAAGAATCACAATTCTGCAACCTTTCTTCTACTTACCCACCTACGCATCCTACCATTTTTACTTCTCTTTCTTAGGGTGCACTTAAGTTGGAAAACCCTTATCAAAACATTTTTCTTTTCTTTTACAATAGTAATCTAACTAAGTCTAACCTTATTACATTCAAGGGCTCAGATTAAACAATTGAGCTCCTTTTATTTACTCTACCTATCTACTTATCTGCCAAGATTACACTCTTTGGTCAGATTTTATTCTCTATCTATAAGCATGAAATAGCCAAGTTTAAACATTTTGACTATCATGGATTGTGGCATAGGTTACAAACTGCACACAATCATTTATTCTGCATAAACATAACTAGGAGTGACATTCTAACTTGCTCACTTTCATGGTCTTTTCTTTTCTTGGGGTTCATATTTTTTTATCTTTTTTCATCGTTTTATTCTTTTTTTCCTTTTATTTTTCTTTTAGGACATACCCTATTTACATTTTTTTATTTTTTGAATATGGAAAACATTTGCAAAAAATCAAAAGTATGTACATATTACAAGTTTAATCTCAGCCATTCAAAAATTATGACTCCTATTGGTATAGGAACCTAACAGTGGCTCCACTTGGGGATGACATTTCCTGGTGAAATGTCAAGAACTTGTAGATCAATGGCCTTCTAAATTGTTGTGATGTTCTTCTGCAAATTTTTCCCTTTCACTTTTCTGCCTTATTGCTATTTATGACAGTAAAACCTTTGAATATTAGGGCCTTCTCCTCAGGATTCAACTTCAAAAATTCATTATCCAATCAACTCTAAACTTTAGAAAAATAGAATATGTACAAGTGATTAGTGAAATCAGTAACTAGGTTCTATGTAGTGTTTAAGCATTCGACCATTAACTGGTCCTCCTTCTGCTTTGGTTCCATCCAATTCTCTGAGGAAAAAAGCATTATTACCCCTAAAAGCATAAATGATATATGGGCCTTTCCATAGGAAATCAAACTTCCCATGTTTACCTTTATCCTCTCCTCTTGAATCCCATTTCAAAACTTTGTCTCCTATGTAGAAATCTTCTGCCTTAGTCCTTTTATCAAAAGCTTTCTTGATCCTTTCTTGCACAACTTGGGATCTGATGTACACTTCTTCCCTAGTCTGATGTAAGTGAATTGTCTGGTTGATTCTCCTTTGAATATCATTTGGCTCAACCTGCACCTCTTGGAGTAATTTCATCACTGGTTTTCCCAAGGAAGATGAGAAAACAACCTTCATTCCATAAACTAATTGATAAGGACTAGTACCAATGGATTTCTTTGTGGTTAGCCTATCTACCCACAAGGCATTTACTAGCTTCTTGTTCCATGTTTTCTTATTATCCTCCAACAATTTTTTGATGATATTCACTAAACTCTTGTTGGAGGACTCTGCTAGTCCATTCCCTTGAGGGTAATAAGTTGTAGAGTGACCTAGGGTTATATGATACTTATTACAGAAATCAATCATTCTCTTAGATTTGAACGTGGTTTCATTATCAGTGATGATCTTGGTTGGGCACCCAAATCTAGATAGGATGTTGGATTCAAGAAAGGTTATTATAACACTATCAGTGGTTTGCCTTGATGGTATGGCTTCTATCCATTTGGTAAAATAATCTGTAGCAATGAGAATCCATTTATGTTGGGTAGAGGAAGGTGGGTGGATTTCACCAATGAAGTCAATACCCCACTGTTGAAATGGTGCTTCAGCAGATATTGACTTCAAAGGTAAGGGTAAAAGTTTTTTCTTTCCTTAAAAAATCTGACATTTATGACATAAGGTTACAAATTTCTTTACATCAGAAAACAAAGTGGGCCAATAAAAACCATCTCTTAGAATCTTGTCAGCTGTGCTTTTCTAGTAAATATGTCCCCCACAGTCACCTGCATGAAACTCCTGTAATACCTTGTTAGATTCTTCTTTCAATAAACAATTAAGAAGGATAGCTTCATGATTCATCCAAAACAGAGCATTGTCAACTATGCAAAACTTTAAAGATTTCATTTTTAAGAACCTACTTTTAGTCCTGGATAATTCAGGAGGAGCTTGTAGATTTTGTAAAACATATATAACGTCAACATACCATGGTGATTCAATAAAGGCCTGGCTGATTGGTGGAGTCGCCATCTCCTCTCCATTATCCATTTCTACAATAAAATTTATGTCTAAGGTCTAACAGTTCGATTAAACCATGAGCTTGGCTAAACCTTGGCCCTTGATCATTTGTAGGTTTTATTTCTAGGTCATATTCTGATATAGTAGCTATCCACTTCCCTCTTTTTCCATTTGGACCATCGTGAGTTAGGATGTCTTTGACCACAGCATTGGGAACATAAGCTATTACATGAGAATATACAATGTAAACTCTGAAATCTTTGATAGATTTGACTAAAGAAAAAGATTGCTTTTCCATTATATTATACTTTAAAGGGGCATCCCTCAGGGCTTTGCTAAAGAAGGAAATAGGTTGTTCAAAACCCTGATCATTCTTCTGCAGTAGGACTGCAGCAATTGTGTGTTCTGAGGCAAAAGAAAATATAACGAAATCCCTATCAAACTTTGGACTAATCAAAACTAGTGTTTGTGTTAAGGCTAGCTTTATATCTTCAAAAGAACTTTTAGCCTCAACTTTCCACTTAATAATCGAATCTTTTTTCAACATGTTATTTAATAATCTAATTAGTTCTACTAAGTTAGAAATAAATCTTCTAAGAAAGTTTATTTTACCTAGAAAGGCTTGTAGTTCTCGGATGCTCCTGGGATGATGTATCTGTAAGATGGCTTTAATTCTTATAGGATCTATTCGGATACCATCTTTAGAGATTATGTGGCCTAACAGTTTTCCCTCTTCCAACCCAAATAAATATTTTTTAGGATTCAAAGAAATTCCGTACTTTCTACACTTGATGAAGACCTGCCTTAGATGATCTAGGTGTTATTTATCAGATTTTGAGAATACAATGATATCATCTAAGTATATTACTAGGAAGTCATGGATTTCCTTAGCAAAAGCTATATTCATAGCTCTTTGAAAGTTGGCTCCTGCATTCTTTAATCCAAAAGGCATATCCACATACATGAAAGTGCCCCAAGAAGTAGTGAATGTAGTTTTCGCCTGGTCATTTAGGTGGACTAAGATCTTATTATAACCAGAAAACCCATCCAACAGTGAAATTCTGGTTGAACCTACTACCCTCTGTAATATGTGATCCATTTTTGGGAGAGGGTAGTTGTCCTTGAGTGAAACTTTATTGAAATTCCTAAGGTCAACACACAGTCTAATCTCACCAATATTTTTCCTTGTGGGCACCAAATTTGAAACCCAATCAGAGAATCTAATGGGTGCTATTATCTTGGCTTCGTACATGCTTTTAATTTCCTTTTCAATAGAAGGCAATAGAATGGGATTAATCCTTCTAAGCTTCTGTCTAAAATGTTTCTAGTTTTCTTTTATGGGGATAGTGTGTTGTATTATGCTAGTGTCATAGGACTTGAGGTCCTCATAACTCCAAGAAAAGACATCTTGGAATTCCTTTAACAGTTCAATGTATTTTACTTTTTCAGTAGGAGGTAAGGATTTTGAAAGTTTTATGAATTTAGGATCTTCCTCAGAGCCTATGTTACACTCATCTATGTCAGATTTTAAGGGTTCCATTTTTTGTTTTCTACGGACATCATTTGAATCAAACAAGTCTTCCAAAGGAGTTAATCCTTTGGGCAAAAAGTTGTCTTTGAGATTAACAATTTCAGAATCTTCGTTAATTATCTCTTCAATTTAAACTTGCTTTAGGTTTTGAATATCTGATTTAGTAAACTTTGTGGGATGGAATCTATCTATGTCTTCATCTTCTAATTTGTTAATTTATATTTTATCTATAAAATCAAGATCTAATGTTATGTCAGTATCTATGTTGCTATTTACAAACTCTTCCTCTAAAGTTAGAAAATGGTTTATTTGTTGGTCATTACTGAATACTTGCCAGTTTTTCAAGTTGTCTGGGACAGCAGGTCTATGCCTAAGCAGTGTACTGATGGTTTGGTTGAAATGGTAACTTAAAAGTGTTGGAAAACATTGCTAAACTATGAGCCTGCATATTATGTTTCCTTGGAATGACTGCAAGCTTAGTTTCTAGAAAATTATTCAATATTTCTACAATTATTCCTCTATAAAAACCTAACCTAGGATCTCTAGTCATATATAGAGCGTTGATTTGTTTTATAACCAACTCAAAATCTCCCATAATAGAAACTCTTATGGCTTCTAACCTTTTAACCAATTTGAGACCTAAAAGAAGTGCTTCATACTCAGCCATGTTGTTCGTGCATTTGAAGTTTAGCCTGTAAGCATGGCTCTCTGAGTGATCATTCTCTAAATTATAAATCCTCACTCCTGCTCCTGCACCTAGTTTGTTCACTGACCCATCAAATTAAATATGCCATAGTATTTCATGTTCATAATTCTTACTGTCTGGGGGAACAAAATATTCTTTGATTAAGGTATCTTGATCATCTTTTTTATCTGAAAACTCTTGAATTTGGACAATTTGATTTTCTATTGCAACTGCAATTTCTTTTGGTTCTGAAGTAATTCTTTTTGAAGTATTTTCTTGGTTTTGAATATATAGGAAAGAATCGATGTCAGAATGCATGTAATATATAGGACAGTTTTGAGGCCTAACCTGGCCACTCACTACATATTTCATCAGGGTCTCTCTGTACAGTTTTCTAGGATGCCCAAAGACTGAAATTGTGGCATATGACATGTCAAGTTGCAAAGATCCTTGGATTTTGGCCCCCCATGATCTAGACAACAACATTCCATATTTAGGCGGTATATCAGGAACAACTATGTCCATAAGAATGGTCTTAGCAGGGTATTGTACTAGGGAAACACACAGGTCTTTTATTAGTCCTAGGCACTTGACTTGAATAAAATGAAAACAAGGCCTTGTAAGGCCTAGTGATATCCAAGTTCAATTTCTCCATAATATATTTAGGCATTAGATTGTGTGAAGCCCCAGAGTCTAGCATAGAATTGTGTAGGATTTTATCGTGAATGTTAAGGTTAATGTAAAAGGGTGGTATCCCTCCTTCCACTAGTTTTCCATTAACATCAAGACCAAAAATAAGCTCAAGTTGATCATCAAATAAGTTAACAGAGTCTTCATTCTCAACGAAGTTTAAGGATTTGCTTATTTGATATTTGTAAGTTTCATGTTTAATTATCTCTATTAAGGGAACCGAGATTTTAAATTTGGCTACCTCTACCCCCAAATTGAAAGGCAAAGGGGATTTCTCTGTTTGAGTGTTTGGAATTTTAACAGCAGGGTTTGGAGCGGATTGGTCTTCTTTTTCGGTATTTGTGAGTTTTCTAAAGTGATATTTGGAGTTTCTTCCATTGACTCCTTGGAGTGGATTGAGGTGGATGGTTGATTATCAGTGGGTTGGTCATTAGTTACATCTACAATAGTGGGACTAGGAGGATTTTGATTTGGTCTAGAGAGGATTTGGAGAGTTTTTGTAACTGGAACTGCTTTAATTTTCTTAGGTTGATTTGGTACTGATTTATTGTTTTGTTCAGGAGTATCAGTGTTCTTTTTACTCCTCAAATTGTACTATTTGTGCACTTTGAAGATAGTAGAATCATATCCTTGCTCGTAATCGAATGATTCTCCTAATTGTGTCTGCAACTGATGAAGCATGTGTAATTCCTGATCATCTTGAGTCAAAAAGACAGTTTCCTCCTCATCTAATCCAATTAATTTAATTTGTGTGTCTTGTTCAGGGTCTTCTGAATGGGAAGTTTCAGCATAGTTTTCTTGAAAACGAGACCTAATATTCTAATCAGGTCCATTTTTTCCAGTGTTCGGATTTTGATTCTTTCTAAAGTTTGGATTTCTCACTGGAGGTGCCTGTTGATTATCCCAGTGAGGCTTTCTTTCAATGTTCTCCATCCTATCCATCAATTTTTCCATTCCTTTGGCTAGGGCATCCATTTTAAGGTCAAAGGGTGAGGCTTCATCTTTCAAGGGTGCTGTCCTTTCGTTCTTAACCCTAGCTCTTTTTGCTAGAAAATTAGCTTCTACACTAACTGCTACACTCTGCATGTCTTCTAGAGTTGGAGGATTTCTCTCTCTAAGTTGGAAGGCCATATCAGTATCAAACACCATTAGGAAACTTTATCAAAGCTAAGCCAGGTGGGGGGTCTAAGATTGACTGGTATTGCATTGTATATATTGTTGAATCTAGTACAGTAATCCTAGACTGTTTCATTTGGTCCTCTCTTGATGTTTCCATATTCTGAAAGGATCTACAAAGGGTTCTTTTTCTTTTCCCATATATTTAAAAATTATTGGTAAAATACTTCTAAAGTGTTTATGTTGTTAGTAGGTAAAGATCTAAACCATGTTCTTACATCACCAGCTAAAGTTTGAGCAAACAGTCTCATTTGGACATCTTCAATATCAATTTCATGTAATTCAAAATGATCTGTCATCTTTTTTGTGTGTTGTTGTGTTGTACAGGGTCCTATGCCATCAAATTGGATGATTTTGTTCTAGTAGTCTTGTGGCATGGCACCTAGTGGAGTAGGAAACACAAGAGGAGCATGTCTGTTTGCCATGGCTCTAAGTTGGGCAGGACTAAGAAGGGGAGTTTGGGTTCCCGAGGATGATACAAGGGGTAATGAGGAACTGGGAGTAATGGGTGACTGATGTGTAATGGTAGGTTGGTGGGGAAGTGAAGGTATAAATGGAGGTGAGGAATGAACTTCAGAGATGGAAGGGAATAATGGTGAACTAAAGGAAGCTGAATCTATTTCAGAAAGTTCAGAGATCTTAGTAGTAATGAGGGATGACTGAGGGGAATTTAGAATATACTGATCAATTGACAAGTTTGCCCTTTGGACTTCAAGTTCAGCTGTAAATTTTGTATCTAGAACTATGTCATCAAGTGCACTCTCAAACCTGGTTCTAAATAGGGAAAGGTCAAAATGCTCATCAAAGGGGAGGTCTTCTAAAACCAACCACTCATCCGGGTAGGAATCTGCTTTAATTGAAGGTGTAGGATCACTGAACTTTCTTGTCTTTTGGATATTCTTGAAATTAGATTAGGATTGTCAAATACCTAGGGAGGGTTTGGATCAGGGTTGGCCCTAGTGTAGTGAGTTCTCCTTGAAGCCAGATTTCAAGCTTTTTCTGATTATTTATTTTCTGTGAAATTTTATAAATAACTTCTAATAAACCCTTCAAGAGGCTTGAAATAAAAATTTGAAATTTCTCAAAGGTTTATTAAAACTAAGGGTTTGATTCCCCAGTATGGTCGCCACTATGTTATAACTCATAAGTCTTCCCTAGAAGTTACCAAAAGAAGATATAATCTGAGGCAACCACAAACCTAATCTTTTAGACTCGGATTCTAGCCAACCTAACTCGAGAGAGGGCTCTCTCTTTATAATTTAACTTTGTTTTGGGTGGGATTTTAGGCTAGTTCTTAGTGCTCATAAGGTTTTGAATTTACTGGGTGGTGGAATTCTAGGAATAGATGGATGGAACAAGGCCTTCAAGCCATTGGGCTATGGAGTCAATCAAAGGATGGCTTAAATAGACCGGATCACTGAAGGGAGTGTTCACAGGGTAGGCTAGGAAAGAAAAAGGAAAATCTTCAAGTTAAATGGATGAGATAGTCCTAACCAGGGTGAAAGGGCAACGAAGAATCCTTAGACTGGGATCAATATGAAGAGAAGGAGGTGATCATGAGCAATGGGAAACTAAGAATCCTTTACTATAGACCGAGGGGGAAACTACGGAAGTCAGGGAGCATTTAAGAATTACCTAACTAAGAAAGTTTAGTAAGAAACATTAAGAAGGTAAGCAGTCAAGACAGAGTGCATTAAAGCAAGTTCTGAAATATCATTCCTAGTTTACCATTAATGTTTTATAGAAACGCGTATGATTATTAATAAACATAAGGAAAACCAATAATACACATGAGAGAAAATACTTATTTGATTTCTGCTTTACACAACAATCCTGTGAAATGTCTGAGCTTTATTCTATGATCCAGCAAGCCAATCCAGTCTTGATACAATAGCACTTTAACTTGATAGGAAAAATGTCTATAGAAATGTCTTTGAATCCACACTAAATACTTCGAAAGGTGAGGTATTATACAAAAAATATTTACAAAATATCTCATAACAATTTGAGAATTAATCTAGGAAATCAAATATCTTCAAGCATGAAGATAGAGACAGATGGAAAACTACATCATGTTATCCCTCTTATTGTGGTAGTGTTGGTTGTTGCAGTTGAACTTGAGCCCTTTTAAGCTGGATGATATGTGTATGCTGGAATCATTTTTGTCTTTAACCTTTGACTGATACTCTTTAACCTGTTACTCTTTGACCCTATTTACCTGTTTCATCTGCCTTCAGATTTACTGTGGTAACTTATAGTAAATCTGTCATTTTTTCCCACCATTCATCTTCAGGTAACTTTACCTTGAGCATCCTTCTATATATCTCGTATGCCTCAATCTATTTGGAAAATTTTGGTTTGATGACAAATAGATGTTTCACCTCATACTCTAGGAAGAATAGATTTTCTAAAGTATCATATAATACTTCCTGTTGGTAATGCTTTGACTCCTGAAGTGCTTTCCTGTTCCTTAGGTAATTTCTTTAGCCTGTCAACACAGTCCAATTGGGTCATAAGTTTGTCATGGATGACCATGGGACTTGGAAGGCCTTTATCCCTCAAAATTTGAAACTTTTTCATGAATATATCAATGCCAACTTGCATGTCATGGCATTTTCCCTCCAGGTTAAGCATAAGGTTTCTTTTAGAAATAACCTTTTTGATTTTCATGATGGCTTCGGTTCTATCCTCCACACCAAGCTCATTTAGTTCATGCAGGTTCTTGCTGTTCAAGGATTTGATGAGTCGATTAGCATCCTTAGGCTGGTCTCCTAGGTCTTCCTTTACCTTTTGTATTGCTTCGGTGGCAACTTTCACCAATTCTATTTCCTCGAATATTACATGAATTGATGGCCATATATCATTAACAGAGTCAATGATATTGGCCGAGAGCATCTCCCTAGTCTGTCCTAGTGGCTTTTGCAAAGTTAGATCCTTCTTTAGGACCTTTATCTTCTCACCCATCCTTAGGGTTTTTTGTGCTTCTTCTTTTTGTTGTATTTGGGCAAGGTTGCAGTTAGTTTCTAAGCTTGCCACTTTCTCCCTAAGTCTCTTAAGCTCTGTTGCATAGATGGAAATTTCCAACAATGGCCTTCACTAACTCTGTTGTCTTTTCTGTTGAGGTACCTGCAGTTGTGGACTCAGTTGTGACTGGAAGTGGTGTAGCAGGAGGAGTTGTTGGTGCTAAAGAGGCTGCCAACGTTGAAGGGACTGCAGTTGTTACTGTGGGAATGGCAGCTGTGGAAGTAGTGGCCATTTCACTCTATTTGAACTGAATCAATGTGCCCAATTCTTTCTCTATTTCTTTCAATTGTCCATTTAGTTTTAGGACCAAGTCCATAAGCTCTTCTTGTCCTTTTTGTGTTTCTAGGACTTCTGCTGTTTGTGGATGATGCAATGGTGGAATTTTAGTTTGCTTCTTCAAAGCAGCTATGTCATCATTCTTCTTCTTTATCAACTTTTCAGTGGCCTTTACATCTTTGGGATTGTGACCCAACTCAATGATTAAGTCCTCTAAGGACTTGATTCTGGTGTCTTTCGCCTACGAAGAGGCCTTCTCCAATTGGAACTGAGCTGATATATTATTCAGGGAGTTCTGCAATTGGTTGGTTGTGATGGCTTTCCCTGTCAAGGTGGAGTAAATCATCTCCCCTATCTATTTGTGAAACTCAATCTGTTCAATATGATGTATCTCCTTTCCCAACACTTCAAAATCTATATTTTAGAAGTCAGCTGCTGATCTTGGTTGTTGTGTGGTAGGTTTCATGAATGTCATTTGCATTTTGCCTTGTTTCACATCATAGGTTGACATCAGCCTTGTCTGGTTGGTAGGTGTTATCTTGAGGTATTGTGCATAAGTCTGGGACTTTAGCCTCTCATTCCTGGCTTTGATGACCTTGTACCTTTCTCTGATATCTTGATCTTTGTTTGCTGGCATCCCAAATGAGGACACTTCAACACTTTATTGCATCTTCAACGTCTGAGTATGAGATGTGGAAGGTTCTGGTATACCCCCAGAAGGAGTAGCAGGCCTACTTCTTTCTTTCTCTGTGCTGGTGCCCTCCACTATTTTTCTGTGAAATCTTGCTCCGAAACAGGATTTAACCTCTACCTTTTGACTAGGCTAGTTTCTACATATGTTTGTATGGTTGCTCTGCCTAATGTAGTGGCCTCCTCCCTATTTATTTGGAGGCTTCTTTCTTCATTTAGAGGAGTTTTCAAGTTAGGGGGAGTACTCATATTGGGCTATCGTGTACCTGTTTGACCTAATTCCTCTTATAGGTTTGGTTATTCTAACTTTTCTTGCACCTGGGACTCTTCTTCTATATGTTGTTCACTGTGTGCCTGTGATTCTCCTTGTGCTTGATATTCTCTTAGCACCTGCAGGAAAGAACCTTCATCAAGCCTTTTCTCTAGATCAATTAGTGCGTTTTCAACAGCAACTTCAGTGCTATCTCTGTCCACTAGAGTATTCTCCACCCATTCCAATTGATTTGCATATCTCTCTATTTTAGGGATTTGGTGGTGAATGAAGGAAGTCATCTTATTTTTCTGTCTTCTGTTGCAGATGAAGTCACAAGGATCATATTTCCACATGAAGCTTTGTTTTAGTTTGAGTCTTTGAAGGATTTCTTCTGCTTCTCTGCGATTGCATACAAAGGGACCTAATTGATCTTTGATTCTGAGCTGGGCCTTCTTTTTGGCTTTAACAAAATGTACCTCATCTGAGTTGATTATCTTCCTGTAGTACTCCAGAGCAAATAACCTCATTGGGAGGTATCTGGGTAGTTTATATGGGGCCAACTCACAGCCATAGATCCTGATTTCTGTGTGATTTTGGTACAAGTACCAATCTCCCACTTTATGTCGTTTTGACAGTTGCAGGATCGTCCTAATGTCTGAACTGATTCTTGGAGGAGGACTTCACTACTGGATATACAAAAAGATCAATGAAATATGTATATGGATGTGGGGAATCATGCTTATGTATCAAAGGCGACCAAAAAATTACTGACCTAGGATGACCTTTAGTGTCAAGCTTTTGGAGAGTGAATGGGAACTTGTCAGCTTGATAGTATAAGAGAAGGTGGTACAAAACTAAAGAATACTTAAAAACTCTTTCATTACTCATTCACAAAAATTGTTCATGCATCCTATCAGATATGTACTTGGCATAATCATACATGACAGCAGAGGGCTGTCCTGGAGTAAAATGGACATGAAGGCTAAAATGATTTCATCTATATACTCACTGGTGGTATAGCCTAAAACACAAGAGATCATTGCTACTATATCCTCACCAAATGAGGAAAATATGGTAGCCACATATGGAGGAGGTTTTGTTGGGACATGCTTTCCCTCCCTGATGAAGGTCTGAAGAATTTCAGCAATCTTGGCAGTGGTAATCTTGGGAAATTGGTCTAGCAGGTCTCCAATGGAAATAGGGGTCAAATTTTGTCCTGGTTGCAGTTGCAGCATTTCGTTGACTCACTTGGCAGTGATGGTGAAAAGTATGGTTTCGTTAGGGGACATCACTACTCTTTGACTGGAAATGTATTTTGCATGGAAATAATGAACAATCTTAGGGAAAATGTGCACCTCAGGGAATTGATACTTGGGAAAATTAGACTCCAAAAGACCTATTTTATTAGCTTGGTTTAGGTATTGGTCCCTGTATCGGTAATACAATTTGATAGGGGATTCACAGACATCAATGTCCTTAATTTGGAAATCTTTATCTGCTAGAGGGAGATGGTCTAAGTCTAGAAGGGTAGCTATAATTGGCCTGAAATCCACGGCTATAGGGGCAGACATTCTTAGTTCTTGTGGATTTAAGAATGGGGAACAAAACTTACAGTTTTTTGAGGGTAATGGGGTTTTCAATCAATTAGGGAAATTGGGTTCCAATACAGAGTAGTCTTGGGTTGTTGTGCAGTTCTTTCACTTAATTTCTTATTAATTCCAAGAAATGCAAGTAACTGGTTCAAATTTAGACAAGGTTTCTAGTGAATTTTGGGTTAAATACCCGGAATTTGGGGAAACTGGCTCTAAATAGGTTGACAAGCGACTGTGCATGGTCGAAAAGTTCTGCGTGGACTAGAGGGTGAACTGAGTGTTCTATGGTGCCTTCAAGTTGGCAAATCGATGTAGGTTCACAGGTTTGTTGTCGTGCAGGTGTATGCATGGCCGTTTTGGTTGAATTCATGATAAAACAAAGATTATGAGGTTTTTTGGCTTTATTAACAAAGTCAATGTTTGGCAGGTGTCTGGGGAATAGTGGTTCTATTGGAATTTAGCCGGATGATGTGGTAGTTTTGCCGTTTAGCGGAGAGGCAGTAAGCGGGTTTTTTCGCACCGCTTATGAGCACTGGGTGGTTTTGGGGGGAGGCTGCCCGATTCCACTCATCGAGCACCACATCGTATTGGGGGCCCAAGGGAAAACAACCCATTTTGGGCAGGTAAAGTTCAAGTTTCGGGCCTACCCGAAATGGTTAATAGCCATCAAATCAAATGGGAGGTGATCGCATGGTGATCAGGCGTAGGAGTTGTACGGGTGGTAATGGAGGGCCCTGACGGGCAATTAACTCGGCAGGGTTTAATTAAATGATGGATTAAGGCGAGGTTAGTGGCTAAGTATAGTTTATATTTAAACTAGGCTAGGGATATTAAATATTAAAAGAATTTAAATATATACGGGAAAAGGGAAATTTCGAGAATTAATAAATATAATTAAAATTAGAAGTTAATATGAATATTGCAGAAAATGGATTAGCGCTAAGTATAATGTGTACTTATAACTTATTTTCTTTTCACATATAAACATTATGACTTAGGCTTAAAGTATTTTTGAGGGTTTTTTAGAAAAAAGGGTTTACATGGGAGTAATTACTTTTCCTTAGGAAAAATTGTGTTTTATCTTAGGAAAAGGGATTTGTTTGGGAAAATGAGAGAGAGTGAAGGGGGTGAATGTTTATGAGGGGTTTTTAGTACTTAAGATTTGTAAGCCATTGGGCCGAGGGTCTGGTCCCTCCAGAAGTCACAGAAATGCTCTGAGCCCCTTTGACTTAAGATTTTGGGTACTTGAGACTTTTCATTGGAAATTAGTTAAGTGAAAGTGAAGTGAATGAGGGAAGTTAATTAATTTCCTTTGTAGACTTGATGCATGTCCAATTTCTCATTCATACTTAGAAATTTCATGATGAGGGTGATAAATATGATTTTGTCTAACAATCATCACAATTCTGCAACCTTTTTTCTACTTACCCACCTACTCATCCTACCATTTTTACTTCTCTTTATTAGGGTGCACTTAAGTTGGCAAACCCTTATCAAAACATTTTTCTTTTATTTTATAATAGTAATCTAACTAATTCTAACCTTATTACATCCACGGGCTCAGATTAAACAGTTGAGCTCCTTTTATTTACTCTACCTATCTACTTATCTACCAAGATTACACTGTTTGGTCAGATTTTATTCTCTATCTATAAGCATGAAATAGACAAGTTTAAACATTTTGAATATCATGGATTGTGGCATAGGTTACAAAATACACACAACATTACTTTTATTTACTCTACCTATCTACTTATCTGCCAAGATTACACCGCTTGGTCAGATTTTATTCTCTATCTATAAGCATGAAATAGCCAGGTTTAAACATTTTGACTATCATGGATTGTGGCATAAATGTAACTAGGAGTGGCATTTTGACTTGCTCACTTTCATGGCCTTTTCTTTTCTTGGGGTTCATATTTTTGTCTTTTTTGACCTTTTTATTCTTTTTGTCCTTTGATTTTTCTTTTAGGACATACTGTTTTTACATTTTTTAATTTTTTGAATATGGAAAACATTTGAAAAAAAGAAAAGGTATGTACATATTACAGGTTTAATCTCAGCCATTCAAAAATTATGACTCCTATTAGTATAGGAACCTAACAGGCCAAAGCCCATTGGCCAAGTGTGAACATATTGCTCGCAGAACACTGCCCGAAATCACTAAGATCAAAAAGCGGCAAGATAGAGATAATTAGTGTTCAAGATCTTGTGCTGAAAGTGCTACTATTGACCATCAACAGAGTGGATGGGGCTCAAGCAGAGCATGAGTCCAACAATTCGATGTTTCAATATGCTATCGACTGCACGACGTCAACCATATTCAACTGGGCGAAAGCCATGAAGGTAAACATGAAGCCCCAACTATCTAAAGCCAAGGCAGGAAACCTGAATTAGTTCTACTATGATTCCATTATAGTGACCTTTTTCTGGAGTGGATCTCACTATTTCATTACCAGCTTGCTAAGGTGGAACCACCATTGCCACGAGACCAATGAATTGTTCATTGGAGTGGATTGATGCCTAGGATTATCGGGGGCCAACAGATGTCATATAAGCCCACCTTCTTCTCATGGCTATGGCGACAGTTGATCGTAGTAGAGGATTGGCCTATAGCGGTATCGACTTCCACAGTGATCCAGATATGCTGCTCCCAGAGGGAGAGGACTATGATGATGGAGGTAAAAACAAACAATTTTAATTTTTAACTTTTTATTGTTTTTGAAATACATGCATTCATGACATTTTGATTTTGTAAATGCAGATGTGGGACCAAAGCGTCCTGTCGGGATGTCCCCAATTTCCAGGCGTGTTGCTCAATAGTTTGATATCGCTTCTTATCAGGAAGGAAGTGATAATTAGGAGGAGACCACGCAGAACCTTGAGGGATTGACCCATGGTATCCCAGAGTATGTCCGGCTGGGGGACATCCCATGCCAGTATCAGAGGAACATAGTGGGGCTATCAGACCAGATCCACTGACTTCTAACTCATGTAGTATGAGTAGTTACATGCTACCATGAGCACCATGCCAAGTAGTTCATAGGTCTAGCATTCTACATTTTTGAGGCCTGCGAACCACGGATGTATTTGAACACACATATTACTTTTTTGGGTTTTGATGTATGACAAACATTATTGACATATATATATATATATTATATATATATATAATATATTTTATATATATATATATATATATATATTTTATATATATAAATATACTATGGTATAGATGTTTTGTTTTTTATTTTCACATGTTTCACAAATGTCTATCCAACACATAATTAGCTAATGCATTTGTTAATGTATTCATATGCCTAGGAATATTATGATATGTGATGTAATCAAAATTTCTCTCCAATAAACGAATACGTAGATACATTCTCAATATCTGAGGGTTTCTGACAAAATATTGCCTGTTGAGTTGAAGAACAACAAGTTGTGAATCAAGGTTGACAACCAATTCCCGGATGTCAAGAAAGATAGCTTATGACAACAATTCGATAATTATGCTATACTCAACAATGTTATTAGTTGTTCAACCTAGACAAATACCTTGAATATCAATCAACTCACCATGGGGGTCATAAATGTTCCATGCCGCGGATGATAGATTATAGGTATTACGGAAAGCACCATCAGCGAAACTAATGTGAGGAGACACCGACATCTGCAAAGCAAGTAGAAACATAATAAGCAAGAAAACTGCTTATAAAACAACACACCAAACCACATTGCACAAAAATGAATAACACACTATTGTACAAAAGTACCCATGCAAGATGACCTAGGCATAGTACTTTTTGAGAGAGTCCATTCACGAACTCAGGTAATCAATCAACACAGATGAAAATGGAGGTTTTACCATTGACATGACAAGTAAGCATCGACTCAGCCAAATAATAGAGTAGAATTCATATAAGGTTGTGCCCAATGCCCCCTGGATGAGGGAGGGTTATGAGTCATAAGATGACAACCCCATTGCGACAATGGGAAATCAGTAAAAACTCGGGGAGGTAGAAAAAACCTAAATCTATGAACAGATAAAGGTGCCCTTAGTTGAAAGATATTGACAATGGCAGGAAAAACTGACATGTCAGTAGGTAGCGGAGAGGAGAACTTCTCAAGACACATAGAAATGATCGTCAAGTCAGAACTAAGCCATGGGGAATGGGAAGACACATTGAGAGATGAACTCGAAACAAGATGATCAGAGTATATTGAAGGTGAAGCCGAAACAATCTCCACATAATTAATTTTGGGAGGGCTTAACGACATAACCTTTCCCCATGTATCAACAAGATTTGGTGAAGGAATGACCCAAGGATTAGACTTGACCGAGATCATGTTGACAGAGACAACATGAGGATGTGGGAGCAGAAAAATACCCATCAAGGCAGGATCTTTAAAAAGTCTTGCCCCCACACTCTCATAAGGAGCACTGGTGTGCTTTACATAAGGTACATTTCCATCCGAGGAGGAAGAGGCAAAGAGGGACAGTTGGTCGACTGTGACTATCTTCCCTTGATGGGGAAATGAATCACATGGAAAAGGGAGGAGGCTACAACATGCATGGCATGTGTCCAAATCCCTCCGAGTAGAAGATTATAGTTAAGACTAGTGTCAATGATATCTACTTCGATGTGTACTGTCTTGCCCTCCAAAGTAATGGCAAGGTTGGGAAGGACACTGAATGGTCATGAATTGTGCCCATCAAAAGCTTCCAAAGTGTTAGGGGACTGGTCCAGAGCAGGAGAACCAATTCCCTTCCAATAAGTGATAAACATGATGTAGGTAGAAGCACCTTCATCGATGACCGTCCTATGAATGTTTTTCTCATTTATGATCACCTAAATGACAAAGGCAATATGATGGGGTAAACGCGAAACGTGGTTTTCTAGATCAAAACAAATGAGATTAGACTTAGTCGGATCAATACCCCCAATAGCTAACAGTAATGATTTCCACTAAAAATGACAGCTTTGAAGGACCTCAAGAGCAAACATAGTTGATGGCGCTTGAGCCAAATCTTCAACAACGTTATAATGTTGAGCGGCTTGAACATTTGGATTGTATGAGGACTTTCGTAGCACACCTTGAGAAGGCGGTCGAATCGCGGAATTAAGATTAGGTCGCTCTATATGGAGAGGACCAGAACTGGATGGGGTAGAAGAAGAAGGGGTACCTTCTTTCTCTTTCCCTGTTGTCAGGGTAGGAGTTTGATAATCTTTTGATATGGTAACAATGTTAATCAGCGTATTCATTATGAACACTTGTGAAACTAAGGAAGCAGATGACTGAGGTTGGCCTACCATTTGGGTCTGCTAGGATGAAAAGTGCTCTTTTAGGACAACTGGGTCCCTTTGAGAAAACAACTAACTTCAGATCGTCTGGGACAATCCTTGGTATAGTGATCCTCCTCACAGATGAGGCATGGATATTTGGCTTCCGTTCGGAAACATCACCAGCAAATGACTTAGGAGGGCCCTGTTTTAGGGCATCGGCCTTACCCCTGCCTTTGCCTTTCTTCTTAAATTTAGAGGATTTGTTCACAACGGTAGATTGGACAACATGAACCTCTAAGGTTTTACAAGGGCCTGATGAATTGTGAGAGGAATCATTAGGAGTAATGTTGGAGACGGACTTCTGTTTGGAAGACGATTTTGCAGGGGTCTAAGTCACTGAACCAATTACTCCATCAACGAGAGGTGTAGCCGGAGACTTATATGTTGTCGGATCAGATGATGGTCTGGGCACATCGGGTAACACATCATATAACGTGTCAGATTGTGAATAGACAAGGTCTAGATTCTGGGCACATGCGATGGCTTGTTCCTCAATGACGCCTCCACCCATAGTAATGTCCTCAACAATTTTGTTGAAGAATGATTTGGTGAACCACTCGGTCAACAAATGATCAACAATCTCAAACTTAATCAGGCGACACCTACATCTCCATTCATGGATGTGATTGGAGATGTGGGTCGCAGTGTCTTGCTTGAGCGACGTTAGGAGATGGGTGCCAGTTTCATAGCAAACCAGCAACTAGGAATGTGTGAGAAAGGCCATGGAAAGAGTGTTAAAGTCATGATAGGTATTTCAAGGAAGATTGATATACCACTTGGCCACAACACCTATAAGAGTTCGTTGGAAAAGCCGAAGACGAATGGAATCATCAACGTAGGAATTCGAGGAGCACCAAAGGTGATATGTCATCACATGGGCTTGTGGATCCTCTTTTGCTTTTCCTTCAAACTTCAGAAAATAACTCGGTATCTTGGATGGAACTGGAGACCAGTATGGCGAATGAAGAATCAGGTCGTTCGTGAGTCTAGACACATCTGGGAATTCTAGTGTAGCCATGAATGGAAATTGGGTATTGAAAGGCATTTGAGGTCGATAAGAGGACCCAATTGGCGGGACCCATCCATGCTAGTAAGAATTTTGTCCCCATAGTGGAGGGTTTTGTCCATATGGCATTTGATTTTTCCCCACTGTAGGTTACCTTGCCCATAGGGAGGATTTTGACCTTGAAAGCCTTGAAATTGTTCAGCCATAGACTGCTGATAAGCAACATATAGGTTAAAAGGTTGTTGAGCCTATTGGCCTTGGACATATGGATTTTGCACCTGATGTCCTTGAGCATAAGGGTTTTGAACCTATCGCCCCTAGAAAAAAGGATTTTATACCCACTGCCCTTGGACTTAACGATTTTGCACTTGCTACTCTTGGACATAAGGATTTTGGACCTGCTGCCCTTGGAAAAAAGGATGTTGAACTTGTTGCCCTTTGACATAAGGATTTTGCACCTGTTACTGCAGGACTTGACCCTGACCTTGCCTTTGCAAAGGTTGACACCGTTGATATGAGTATAAGGGTTACTATTTCCTGGGTTGACCTTGTTGCTACAAGGGTTGGCCTTGCAGATGTAAATTTTGTCCCTACAACTACATAGGTTGACCTTGTGAAGGCATAGGCTATGAGGATTGCGGCACATACTGCAGTTGCGGCTGCATGGTTTGCTGTGAGGGTTGAGAGGGTTACCTCTGTAGTTGTTGTAGTTTTCGTTGCTGCGACATCTTCTGCCCTTATTGCTGCATGGATGACCCTTGCTGCAACGAAGGTTTCCCTTGCTGTTGTAGAAGATGTCCTTGCTGCTACAATGGTACTTGAACAGTTCCTGGATTGACACCTTGAAATTTCTTGAACTGTATCTAGCCATATCCACCAGGGGTGGCAGACAGACCAGGCTAGACATAAGGTCCAAGCTGAGGGATGTAAGGCGGATTAACCATCGCTTATGAACCATATGGAACATAAGGAGGTTGGTACTAAACTTGAGCCATATTAGGCAGCTGGTATTGGATGTTACTTGACCCAGATGTACCAACAAGGTTTGGTTGTTGGTACTTGACATTACTCGATCCGACAGGACCAACAAGGTTTAGAATGGCACCAAAAGAGGGCTAGTTCATTCCAACCATTTGAGTTTGTGAGCCACTCACATTGGTTGTGCTAAACATCATAGAAACATTCAGACTTTTCCGCCAAGGCAGTGGCACAGCCTATCCACTTACTGGAGGGATCAAAGAATTGACAGAGACATGACTCGAGACAGTCAGCTGAACCAGACGGGTTACTTGGACCGACGAAAAAAGAGGATTCAGAATGGTGGGTTGCACCATAACTGAAGTAACGGAAGAATGCACCATTAGTTGGGAGGTCGAGTTCTGAATGAACGAACCTAAGGCAGGCATAGCGCCAGATGCCCAGATAGGGTTATGATATAGCGATGAGGCAATAGGCGTACCTAAAACCAACTTATCTAAAGTCACGTAGTTACGCGGTATCTCAGTATGAACACTGGTCAGAATGCTTCCCATGTAAGGGAAACCTTCAGGAGGGAAATGATATTCGTGCTTTTTAACTGTGTGTGGAGTGGAAACCTCCAAGTGACCTAGAGAGAAGACTGGGATTTCGCCTTCTCATTCCATGGGTGAAAACAGGTGACAATGGACTACCGAAGATATTTGAGGGGATAATTCCATAGGAATAGCTGGCTAATCGTACGGACTATACGGATGCTTTAGTGATATCAAAATAGGAACAAACAAAGGATTCAGAGGATAAACAACCAGTCCAAGCTGACCTTCAAAAGTCGGTAGACTCTCGGGAGTCTGGATAGGTTTATTCGAAGATTCCCAGCCAATGTCAGAAAGTGACCCAGTATCTGAGGGAGGGGGAGGACAAGATGATAAAGGTTGAATGCTCAGAAAAATTCCAATTTTAACACTTTAGTCCTCAAGTGAGTTTGACAATTCAGGAAAAGGCTCCTCAGAAGATCTTTTAGACAGAGGAGAGGAAGAGGAACTAGGCGAACCTGATGGTTCAACCACGATGATTTTGTCTCAATTAAACAGAAGAGAGGGATTTATTCCAAGGCTTTAAAATGTATTTAAATGAACACTCACTATGTGGTCTATAAAAAGACTAAGAATAATGTTATATGATCGTGGGAAACAATTTTTTAAGATGCAAAAACAGACTAGTGCTCTTTCACGTTTTAAGAGTTGAGAAAGAAGCAAAGGTGACTCTATCACTTTCGATTTGAAATGAGCTTGAAAGGACAAGCGCTCGGGTGATATTTTATATTTAGGGAGTCAAAAAGATCAAAATAACTACTCAAGATAATCTAGGCAAAAAGTATTACCAGGTAACCGTGAATTGCAGAATACCTCCCGATGAACCGAGAAGTACGGGTAGGCAATCTCCCCGAATGTTGTGTTCATTGTATCATGTTTACAAGGCGACAGACTCGACTTCCTATGAATAAAGGATTGAAACCTAGTGGAATCTCCCTGTATATATGCGACTTTACGGGGAGCACAAGTTCGTACTAGCGTTTTCTAGTGCCGAAGCGAATGATAACTGTTAGGTTTAAAGACATCGGAACACGTCTCTAGCTTAGACCTTCTAAAAGTGATCGTTAGGTTTCAAATGCTCCTTGGATTAATTGAATACATTTTAGAGTTTATCTTGAAATTATGTTTCGATTCTCAGGCCTTATCGATGTGACTCAAAAAACTCCTATATGTAGCTAAATGAGACAAGACCCTTTCAATTCGATGAATTGTTTACACTAATGAGAGTAGAAAAACACACTCAATGCAAAAAACAAGCAATTGAAAGAAAAAATGACTTTTTCACTACATCTCTTTTTGAAAACAAATGATAAAAAACTCTTTCCAATTCCTATCTTTCCTATCAAATTCACTTCAAGTAATCCTTTCGCTAGTAAAGATAATTCATTTCTTTTCCAATGCAAATGACAGTGCAACTCTAGTCTTCAATGATGCTAACTAAGGTAACATATTGATTCAAAAAACTAAAATTATGTGTTTTTCAATGAAATGATAAAATGAATTGTTCACAAACACTTCAATGAGAAATTTTCAATACAATCAACCTCAAGCAAGTGCAAAGCACAAAAGATAATTCCTTCCAAACTAATGATGCAAATACTCAACCAAAAACAAGATGAGCAATGTGATCTATGCCCGAAAAGAGACACTTAATTGACAAACAAAACTTTTCAAACTTGTTAAATGGAAATCAAAGCAACAAAAGGACTAAAAACATAATTCAAGGAGCAACTTAACCAACAAATTGACTTGGTGAGCACACAAACAGGTGAATGGATGATGACCTAGATGCCCTAGGGCTACAAACCATCTAAGGTCTCAAGAAACCAAGTAAATAAAAGGCAAACCAAACAAGCATATAAACCAAGCCAATGGAGCTTTCCAGTCAGGGAGTCAAAACAAGCTAAGAGGTAGAAATCAAGAGGGAAAGATACATTATTTATGATCTAGGGGAAACCCTGATCTTCACCTACAAGAATCGGCACGACTGCCTAACTAAAAACAAGCACTAGAAGGGGGTCGGCGCGACTGTTTTAGAGAAACTCGCATTGATCAGCATGACTTCCAGAAAAATAAATGTGTTGAGTGAGGACTCAAGGAAAAAAATAAAAAAAAAAAAATTCAAAGGGTAAAACCAAACTTGCCACTATAGATTTCAGGCTCAGAGAAGTAAACTAGGCAAAGAAGAGAACACTAAACGGAAATGGTGATACTAGAAAAGTTCACACAAAACCATAAAATGACAATCAATCAAACAGAAGGATTTTCTCCCGAGCGGAGTCGCCAATTTGTGGTGCACGTAAATTCCCAATGCGGACACAAACAATTCCTCTAGCTCGAGAGAGCGGTTCTAGCCACAAATAAGCAATCTATGGAAAACTTCCTTAAGTTAGAATCAAATAAGAGGGCCTACCTCTTAGAACATTATTTTGCTTGGTGATGATCCTACTTCCTTACTCCAGCTACTTTCTGTTTCTTTCCTTCAAATACCTTAAACAAGTAAACAAACAACAACAACAAATGTGATATCATACAAATTGCATTCATCCTACTTAATAGGTCAACAATCATTAAGCCATCAAATGTAAGATAACACTTCAATGTAGGACATCAATCAATAGTTGTATTCATATAAGTTCATAAAGATATTACAACCAATGCCTTGATGTTGCTGGTCTCCTCTGACGTATCCAGATTCCCACACTTTTGCTGGCATCTCATGGATAGCCCCAACAATGGAAGTTTTAAGGCCTCTTCCCTTTAGTCTCAAACCAAACCAAACACATTATTCTCCCTCAAACATAAACTAGAGAACTACAGGCTATAGATGTCTTGTTGATTATTCAAGCTCCAAAAAATATCAATATTGAAAACTAGTGAAGCTTGTAAAAGGAGGGGTTTATATAGCTTGGAAAGAGGGGACACGGTTCCTCTTATCATGGGTTGGTTCCATCCTAATAGGGTAAAGGATCCCAAATTGAATTCCTTGGCTCCATCCAACCCAACCATTTACCAGACTTCCGTTACGAAGCTTCTAGACCTGGAAGCTTCAACTCCATATTTAAAAAAATTGCCAAAAGAGGATCGGTGTGACTAAGAAAAGGCTCACTAGCATCGTATGATGCTAGACCTGGTTTTAATCTTTGCAAGTCAGTGTGAGGAGGAAAGGGGTCATTAGCGTCGTTCTTGTAAACTGAGGTAAAAGGAAGATTCTTGGGAAATTATGCAAAAGGGAATTGTTCTTCTCTTGAAGAGGGACATGATGGGAGTTTCTTCATGATGGGAAAGCATGTAGGTTTCACTGTAGAGGTCCTCCAGGATCATGGAACGGGGAGTATAGGGACAGTGAAAAAATTTTGTGTAACAAGGAGGAATGAAGAGAGAGAGGGAGAGGAGTGAGAGAGGTAGAGAGGGAGAGAGAGAGGAGAGAGGGAGAGAAAAATATGGAGGGGGAGAGAAAGCAGGAGAGAGGGAGAGACAAATATGGAGGGGGAGAGAAAAAAGGAGAGAGGGAGGAAGATGGTGAGAGGGTTGGAGGGCGGAGAAAGAGAGAAAGAAAGAGATGGGGGAAGAGAGAATAAGGTAGGAGAGAAAGGGAGAGAGAGGAAGTGTCAGAGATAGGACTTGCGAGAGAGGAGGAGAGAGGGAGGGATAGAGAGATGGAGTTTGAGGGGGAGAGAGGGAGGAAAGAAGAAAGACATAGAGAGTGGTATGTAGAGAGAGAGGGAGTGACAAGGGAGATAAGGAGAGAGAGAGTGTATGTTTAGGAGTGAGATAGAGAGACAAAGAAGGAGAGAGAAGGAGAGAGGAAGGGATATAGTAACATAGTTGGAGAGAGAGAGAGAGAGAGGAAGTACGAGAGAGCAGACTTGAGAGAGAGGAGGAGAGAGGGAGGGATAGGGATATGGAGTTGGAAGATGGGAGAGGGAGGAAAGAATAAATACATATATAGTGAGAAGTGGAGAGGGAGAGAGCATGTGACAAGGGAGGAATGGAGAGAGAATGTGTATCTTTGGGGGTGAGATAAAGATACAAAGAAGGAGAGACAAAGAGAATGGGGGAGAAAAGGGGAGAGGAGAGAGGGAGGGATATAGTAACAGAGTTGGAGAGAGAGAGAGAGAGAGAGAGGATGTGAGAGAGTGGAGAGAGGTAGGGAAAGAGAGATGGAGCTGGAGGACAAGAGAGAGGGAGGTAAGAAGAAATAAATAGAGAGAGGAAGGTGCAGAGAGAGAGAGATAAGGAAGATGGAGAGAGAGGGAGAGAGGACAGCAGGAGGGAAGATTGATAGAAGAGGGGGAGAGGAAGAGAAGGGGAAGAGAGAGAGGGGGGAGGGGGAGGTAGGGGTAGATAGATATATTGGAGAAAGAGAGTGTATGTTTTGGGGGTGATATAGAGAGACAAAGGGAGATAGATATATAGATGGAAAGTGAAGAGAGGGAACAAGAGGGAGATGGAGAGAGGGAGGGAGGGACAAAGAGATTGATAGATATGGAGTGAGAGAGTGTATGTGTTTGGGGGGTTGATATATTGATACAAGGAAGGAGATATGAAGGGATATATAGATATATATGGTGGGGGGAGAGGGAAGAAGATTTCTTGCACTAGATGCATTGATTTCCATGTAGATGGTGATTTCTAATCCTTTTTGATTTCTTGCACTAGATGCATTGATTTTAGTGTAGATGTTGATTTCTAATGATATTTGATTTCTTGCACTAGATTCATTTATTTCAATGTAGGTGATTTCTAATCGTATTTGATTGCTTGCACTAAATGCATCGATTTCAATGTAGATGGTGATTTCTAATCCTATTTGATTGCTTTCCATTAGGGGAATTTTGAGGTCTAAAATGGGCCTCCTAAGAAAAATGTACAACCCAAATAAACTTTATAAGAACCAATAATATTCGAGGTGATGATGTCAACCATGGGGGATGATTCACCATTTTTGGAGTAAAAGAATAAAATGATTAAAAAATAATAAAATAATAAAGCTGTTCTTTCAACTCATATTTTAAACTTATATCCCTAAGGTTTTACTCAAATTTTGAACGGGAGCACTGGTTGGATGCAAAATTTAGTTCTTCATCCAAGGAGTACCCATGTTACATACTTTCGATGGACCCTACTACACAAAAAATGAGAAATACATGAAAATACGTGATTGCAATCACATTTTTCGTGTATTTTTCATTTTTCGTGTAGGAGAGTCCATCAAAAGCATGCAACATGGGTACTCGGATGACGAATCGATTTTTGCATGCAACGAGTGTTTCCACATGATATTTGAGTAAACCCATAGGGATATAAGTTGAAAATACGAGCTGAAAAAATAGTTTTTTTTTTTTTTTTTTTCTTTCCTCTAAAATTTGATGATGCAATCTAATATTATTTTATTATTTCCACTATTATTTTGTAATTTCCTTAGGAAGCCCATTTTATACCTCAAAACACCCCTAATGACTAGATGCATTAATTTCAATGTAGATGTTGATTTCTAATCATATTTTATTTCTTGCACTAGATGAATTGATTTCAATGTAAATAATTTCTAATCCTATTTGATTTCTTGCACTAAATGCATTAATTTTAGTGTAGATGGTGATTTCTAATCCTATTTGATTTCTTGCACTGGATGCATTGATTTTAGTGTAAATGTTGGTTTATAATCCTATTTGCTTACTTGCACTAGATGCATTGATTTCAGTGTAGATGTTGGCTTATAATCTTATTTTCTTACTTTCACTAGATGCATTGATTTCAGTGTAAATGTTGAATTCTAATCCTATTTGATTGCTTTCATTAGACGCATTGATTTTAGTGTAAATGTTGTTTTCTAATATTATTTGATTTCTTGCATTAGATGCATTGATTTCAGTGTAGATGTTGATTTCTGATTTGATGTAATTGGATGTATGATGGTACATTAGTTTTAAAGTGATTGGATTAACATTATGCATTCATTTCAGTGTAAGCACAAAAAATTATTGACAATGTACATTGATTTTTGTGTTATAGTAATTCAACCTATTAATATTGGAGAGAGAGAGAGACAAGGTATGATTTTAACTACAATAGTTCGAGCTAAAGATTTAAATGGTTTATGATTTAACCTGTCCATTCCATATAATCAATATGAAAAGATGACAATCCATATGAAAATATGACAAAGAGTGACAAGGGTGACATAAAAATAGCAGAAAAAAATAGTTTGAGATTAATCAAAATGAAGATTATTTGTAGTTGACTATATTCTTATTATTCACACTTTCTATCATTAAACACTTTTACATTGTCACTTTGCATTGAAAAAAATTATTTCATCATTAAAGTTATTAACAATATTTAGCATCTCAACAAACTGAGGTAACTAAGTAAATTTAAAATTAAAATGACCAAATTAATCTGAGACATATTTAGCATATTTAAAATGATTATTAATATTAGATGAATTTACATAATATTGATAAAATTAATCATATCTTTGTTAGATTTTCTTTGGTTGCACACGACTGAAACCATCCTAGATCCATCTTAACTTTGGATCTATCAAGTGGCGAGAGGGATCAAATCTCTCAAGGTGCAAACATTTCCTCATGTTTTGCACTCAAAAAAGAGGTTTGCACCTTGAGAGATTTGATCCCACTTGGTGCTTGATAGATCCAGAGTTAAGATGGATCTAGGTTGATTATCGACAAATCAGGAAAAGGTCCATAGTTGAATGTATCCAACATATCATGAGAAGTTAAAAATCCCCTCTCCAAACTAGATAAACTTGTGCATATACAACTAACATAAAAAATGTTGTTCCACGATATTACTTTCAGAAAACATGTTTGAAATGATCATAATGATAGTTAGCTACTAGGGTCTTTTCTCTTTTATCGTTGTGATCCCAAAAATAACATACTACTCATTAAGAAATAGGTGGTAGGATAGGGAAGGTCCTCTCCATATCAACAAATCATGTGCAAGGTCATATAATTGCTCATTTAGTTGTTGTAGCACTTGTATTTCATCCTTAAGCTACTTCAATTGTTTATTTTCCTTCCTTCTCTCTTTTTGAGCTCTTCCCGCCTGAGCCTTTGGAAGGTAAGTTATTTCAATTAATCCTCCCTAAGATCATGAATGATCCCTCTATTTTCACTTAGTGGAATTATATCATACTGCATTCATAGGGTTAATTTCTATCATTCTTGTTTCAAGGTGGCTAAAGCATAAATATCAAAGTTAACTACCTCGACTGTTGTTAGTTGAGTAACAACAACATCACTACGATATTTTTGTAAATCTCCTAGGGTCTCTCCCTCCACTACAAGATAAAATACCTTAGTTATTAGTTCCTATGGGTTAGGCCAAATTTCTTCTCCTTCTTTTTAACTTCCTCAATTGTTGGTTGTTGTGTATTAGCAACATCATCAACATGTTCTTGTGTGTTAGCCACAATTTGTTTGTCCTCGGGTTGTACTGCTTCATTTGCGAGTTCTTGTGTATTAGAAGCATCTTCAGTAGGTTTAACGATGATTTGATCTTACTCAACTTGTTCTAGCTTGGATGTTATTACTCATGTAACAAGAACATCATCAACAAGTTCTTATGTTCTAGCCTACATTCTTTCTTCATTACTCTTCCCCTCAATATCAACAACTTCTCTTGCAACCAAGTGTTCTTCCTCAAGTGCCATTTGTTCTTATGGAGAAGTGTTCATAGTTTGGAAAGCCTTAGTGAGGAATCCTAATCCTGAGGGTTTTTCAGGACTTAGTTTTCATGGTTGTAATCTATTTCTTAAGTCTAACAATTTCTTCTTTTAAATAATCACTTTTTTTAGACATAGGGTTGAGTTCACACTTACTAGATAGAGAAATGTCAAACTTTTTTTTCTTAGGCTTGTTCTTCTTAATAACAACCTGGTCCACTAGTTACTTTGTACTAGTTTTTCTTTCAGATGGTCAATGGTTTGAGGTTAGTGTTATAGAAGGTTTGGTTCTCTAGCTCTTCTCGGTGACCTAGTTATAACACAACCTGATAACCAACTAGGTGTTAAGTTTGAACCCTTCAACACTTAATTACCCTTCCATATTTTACCTTTTTAGATTCTTCTTCATAGTTCCCAAGTGGATAGCTCAATTTTTTATGAATAAAAGAAGATTATGTGACATCCTCTCAAATCATTGTGGAAAAATAGGAAGGTCAACTTCTGGGTGGCATAACTTTGGCATGCAGATTTAGTTTGGCATCAAACTTCCTCACAACAATATTGGGAATTATGCAGTTCCTTGCTTCCAAGTTGTTCCCTTGAGGATGAAATTTGGTGGTGATGAATAATCATGATTCTAGGAATTAATATTTATTTTGTCTACATTTTCATCATTTCCTTGCATCTAGATATCTCCTTTGTGGGTCTCTCATCTAGGCTATGTAAGAAATGGTTGACATGGAATTTTGTGAATATTCCATAACTTTTAGCCATATGTTCCCTATTTTCATCCATCTTATTTTACATGTGTTCCATATTTGTTTCCATTGTTTCCATCTTTGAATCATTGCTTGTTATTCGCCTATTACTCATTTCAATAAATTGGTTCTCCAATTTATGTCCTTGGTGGAAAACATCTTCTCTTTCCTCTTAATACATGAATGATCTCATTGGTGGTTTACTAGGAATATATATTTGAATAGACCACTTTTCCAAGTGAAAAATATTAATGTTCTTCTTTTTTCTCTTTAGCACAATTTTGAATGAGAAAAAATAGATATTGGAGTCAAAATTTCTATTGATGGTAAGTTACATACCGTTAAAAAATTGATTTGGAAACTCCTCTAAACCTAACCTTGATCCTGATGTATCTTTAACATATCAGTCGATAGTACTATCAAGTGTGTTCTTTGCAACACCATAGATTTGGCCAACTTTTTATTTATGAAGTGAAAACTATGGTAATTTTTTATTTATGAAACGAAGTCTCACTAAACCGGCAGTATTGAGTTCAAATATTGTGCTACCATTCCCCCGTAGCAGGCTAAATAATGGACATGTAAACACGAAAATAGGAGAGTCCTACCAAGCTTACAAAAAAAAAAAATATTTCTCAAAACTTGTTAATTCTTTCTATTTTCCAAATTAAAAACCTGCATAGAATACCTCGTTTTCAACATTTCACATATGATTTTGAAACTTTACCTAAAACACCATGTTATATCTTCTTTCTAAAGGAACTAGTAGCACTCAATTTATAATTTCAAAGCTTCATACATGATAGTTCTGCCAAGAACACCTATTTTAGATTAGTTTTTTTACTAGTCAAAACCGTACTTTCCACAATGTATATTTCTGAAATAATAGTTATATATAAATAAATATTTATATCATAGATACTTTGATATGTCTTCTAAAACTTCACTAACAAAATTATAGCAAAAATCCTAGACCACTTAATTTTAGAGCTATTTAAAACCATAACTTCTATAAGATATATTTCATAAAATATAGTTATTTCAAATTTGAAAGTTTTATGGAAATTACTTTTCTATGTTTCCTTATTATCTTCAGAATTTCATGATATGAGTTTTTTCCTTAAAATCCTTACAATGAAAATCTTAAGATGAGTCATTTGAAAGTAATTCCCAAACTAGTCACAAACCACAAATTCCATAGACTATATATTAGAAAGTATAATTGGCTCTTAACTAACATTTTGACCAAATGTACCCTAATACTTATCCTCAACTTCCCAAAAAACTTTCTATCTAAAATTCTAAAAAAAGGTTATAGTGAAAATGCTAAGATATCTTGATTGAAGGAGGACAACCCTAGAATCATAGTCATTGTTACCAAATGTTGGAAAACAAACACCAAAATAATCTAAAAATAGATAGAAAAGTAATTCTATGCATTAAGAAATAGATATAAGAATGAAGGAGACACCTCTTCATGAGGACAACCCCACTTTACAATAGAACAAGGGTATAAGATGATATGATCCCAAATCTATGTTTTTGCGGTTATATATAGGATACAGAGGGTACAATTACAATTAAAGGGTCTAGAATACAACAAGTATATATCATTAGGGACATAATAATTCAATATCTATAAATTTGCATGGGGCTTTATGCTTACCATGGAGATTTTTCTAGGGTTTAATAAAATTATTAATATGTTTTATATAACTAATAGCAATAATCAACTTAATAATTAGAAGTCAAGAACTCCTCCAATATGATGTAGTATTCTTATGCATGGAGCCATGGTGATGCTAAATACGCCAACATATGTAGAATTTGGATTACTATTATGCTAAAAGTGACTTGAGTTGAGACTACAATGATGGAAAGAAGGAATCTCCTGGTGGCATTAGGTTTTGAACCTTGAATATTAGGGAAAAAATGAGGTATTAGGTAGCATGAATTCCAATCCCAAGTCCATGTCTTTTAAAAGTAATAACTAATGTAACTAAGGTTTTTGTTATATTGATATAAGTGCAAATGATCATTATGAAGGATATGGTTCATATAATTGACTTTAAAATTTACATATTTCATTTTATTGAATATAATGTGATCAATATCATTTCCATACATTTAGACATATTACGAATGTATAATTGTGTGCATGGCCAACAATATCATTTATACATGTTTGATAATAGTTTAATTTGATTGATTTTAATAAATTTATTATTATTTACCATAATAAATTAAAGTGGACCATAGTTAACAATGGCGAATTATAGTTCAACATTTACAACATTTCTATATATATTTAACTAAAAAAATATGCAATCAAACATAATTAATTATAAATTATAATTAATTATACTTAACCGTGTCTTACTATAATTAATTTTTTCAATTATAAATGACAACATTTAACTAAAGTTAACATAACTAACTCTTATTATGATAATCAATATTTGACCATAGTTCTTATTATTAAATAACTTATTATTATAACTAAAGACTAACGCCATGTGTTTTATGTATGCTGAGTATATATAACAACCTACAGTAATACAATATATCATCGATATTATTGTTGTATTTTCATTAATGTGTATAATACAACTTATTAATATTAATATGTATAGAGTGATTATTAATTGATGTATAAACCTAAATTTTAATTAATAATATTATATTTAAAAACATCTATATAATCAACAAAACATAATTTCATATTTATAATAGGATAATATTTATATATTTATAATATGATAATATTATTATAGACAATTATATTAATGCTAATTGTTATTTAAATAAATAATAATGCATTGACTTAATGTTATGTAATTTTGTGAGATTTGAAGAAAAATAAGATAAAAGGTTATGATTAGGGTTTAGAATAATTATAGTTCATTATTGTTAATTTTTGTTATCGTTAAAATGACTAACTATTATTGTTTCTTTTCATATTATGTCACATCACATTGAGAGTTGACTCAAATATTATGTTACATTGTGACACTTCAAT
Source organism: Pinus taeda (assembly GCA_000404065.3). Taxonomy (NCBI): domain Eukaryota; kingdom Viridiplantae; phylum Streptophyta; class Pinopsida; order Pinales; family Pinaceae; genus Pinus; species Pinus taeda. The sequence continues at coordinate 39,283 of APFE031752823.1, read as the reverse complement.
AATATATCACATTAAAACAATAAAGTACTTCAATATTATGTAATATTTTATATATAGAGAGAGAGGGGGAGAGAGGAACCCTTCAAGGAATTTTTTTTATTTCAAGGATGGTACTTAAGGTAGAACAAGCAACTATAATTTTTGAAACATAACTAAGTGACAAAATTGAGTGAGACCCAATAAAACCGAGAGAGAGAACCTTTTAAGGACTTTTTTTTATTTCAAGGATGGTACTTAGGGTAGAACATGCAACTATAATTTTTGAAACATAACTAAGTGACAAAATTGAGTGAGACCCAATAAAACCACAAAAGCAATTAATTTAGGGACTTGAAATTGAACTTCTACTTGTAATTCATAGTACTCAACCACTTGAACTAACTCACTATACTATACTTCAATATTATGTCACATTTATAGTATTAAGAAATTGACTTCAACAAAATGTCACATTAGAATATTATAAATCGCAACAATTTTATGTTATACTAGTGTTATAGGTGCCAAAATATCATCCAAAAGTTTTCCCATTATTAATGGCTATAACAGTATTAAAAATTATTTAGATAATATACAATATTTATATTCTGTAATCGTAATAGTTAAAAAAAAAAAAAAATAGAAATTATTATATAATTAATCTACTAATGGCATTTCTATTAATATTTTGAAATTAAAAATTTATATTAGCACTTAAAGAAAATAGTATTTTACATTCTTCACCTTTATATTATATCACTTTATGTTAATTTAAAATCTATATAATATTTAATTTAAAATAATAAATATATGTAATTTTTATGGCACAAATCATCTTATATATATTAGATTTAAAAATTTATGTAATATTTAATTTAAAATAATAAATATATGAATATTTTATGGGCACCAATTTAATTGATTTATGTTTTGGTTTTTTAGTTGGAATTTTAAGATATAATTTTTGGCAAGTTGGTTATTTCTCAATATTATATTTAATTTTTTTAATACATAAATAGATTTAGTTTTTTGGAAATTTTAAATCACTCCATTTGTGTAGACTTTATGGTCTGAACCTGCAATTTCAATAGATCGATATTATTTTTTTTCTTTTCATGCAAAATTGACCCAAAAAAAACGCCAAAACATAAAAAATTAAACTATAAACTATTTATGTGTAATCTCCAACTAAATTAAGTGAATTAATATATATTAGTTTTAATTTTAATGTTAGACAAGAAATCTATTAAAGTAATGGTGGACAATTCCTGGAAGTGCAAGAAATCTTGGAAATTGAATCCAACTGTTTCAATGTTATATTTATATGTACCATTACTTTTAATAAAAGTTTGGAATTAATTCCAACAGTGATATCAGAGCAGTGATATATCTTCAGTGTTAATTTTAGCTTCAACGACTAGTTTTTTTTTTTGGCCTTACTGGGTACTCCTTTTATCTCAGACTTTGGTTTGGAAACCATCAGAGATCCCTACATGATAACCTTTCAGAATGGCTTATGCATTATACAAGATGCGTTGAAAGGGTTCGTGACTTTCGTGGATAACAAGGATGAAATCTCATAAACCTGTTACGAAACACAATGATTTGGCCTGAAGAATCGTCGCAATAGAAGCATATGATCACCCACCTGATTAAGAGTATCACCGATATGATCACCCACCTGATTAAGAGTATCACCGATTTGATCTTTGCCATTTCTTTTCTTATCTTTTTTCGTTCCTTATGCATGCATTCTTCTTGAATGTTAAGGAACTCAATCTCTTTGTTGATTTGAACACTTCCATGCCCTTAGATGTTGAGGCCTTCACGACTAGGAGGAATATTCCCAGCATAGGCATTAAACTCATCAGTCCTTGCTTCTTGGGATACTTGTCATTCTCTTCAAACTAGTAGCAACGCTGCTGCATTTGAAGCAAGCAAATGTAGGAAATCCAGATCACGCCATCTAAGAAATCCATTAGTACTGACTAGACTAGTGCAGCTTGCGAGAGCCAGGAGAATAAGGGTGCGTAGTGGTGTTGAGGAGGCATCATAGGAAGAAAAGGGGAAGCATCATTATAACAAAATGTTGCGCCAATCTTTCCTTCCGATGAATAGTGTCATTTTTCAGATGTTGATTTCCATAACACCTACAGGCTATAAAGGTTAAGGACACCGTGACCAACGTTACTGCTTTGGGTCGAGGCTATGAGCATTGGCCGAGTTGTGGCCAGTTCATTAGATATTTTAAAGAATCCTATTAATGTACTTTATTGGAAAAATATTTTATGAATACATATCCTAAATGCAGTTTGTGTCTAAGTTTTATTTTCGTCTTCTACTCCATAATCCACAAGTACTTCAAAATATTTATTTAACAGAATTCTCTTCTATTCACTTTGCGAGTCAACATAGATATCAAGCTTTCATTTGTAAGACGAGTTCCTTTCTTGGAGGGCATTGTTTATTGACTAAGTAGGTTGCACCTTTTCTAATTTCCTTCGCTGGAATGCAATGAATGAAAAGGTTTTTTCATCTCATCAATATGTTGCGTGGATTGTAAAAGGAAGATACGAATCATTTCTAGATAGAAAAAACAATGCTTTTAATTTAGTTAATTCATTGGTAAAACTATAAAGGATGCCATGAATCATGTCCACATTGCAGTTTTGAATGGATGAACTTGTATGAAATGATGGTTGAGAGGGTTTAGGGTTTATGGTTTACGCTGCGGAGTAGCTAGGGGGGCCATGTAGCTAGTTGTAGGAAACATTTGGTGAAATGTTGTGGTTATTGGTTCGTCCTTGGATCTTGCTCAGAATTGGTTTCAGATTGCATCGAAGGTAGACTTTTTCACGGAAAACTTTCACAACGAATGCTAGCCATCGCGAATCATTTCATTTGGAATTTTCTTTGGGTGTAAACGAATAATATTGCAACTTGTCAGTATATACTTTGCACAAAACAGAATGACATTTCATTTTTCAAACTAAGCCCAAAACAATAGTTCTACTTTAGGAATGTATGGAATGGAAGAGCTCTAGGTGACTTTTGAACCCACAAAGTTCTTTGTTGTAGTGCAATGCACAAGCAACACATGTAGGATATTATTGTTGAATGAATGCATATTTGTGTTGTTTTCCTTAATTATCTATAAATCTTTAGGACAGTTTCATATATATATGTATATATATATATTGTTAGAAAACTCAACTTATTGTTACTCTTCACAATTAGTGCTCCACCATATTTCCATTGCTTCTTCACTTTTCTTATTTGTGTTGATATTCATCTTAGTGGATGTAAATCCTACAATTGAAATGGAGTCCTTGGAGAGGATAGTGTTTGTAACTGGGTGCATCAATCAAGTTAGTTGAGTCATTTTCTATATGAGAATGGTGGCTTATCCTAAAGGTTACTCATGTCAGTTAGAGCCTTTTTATTTATTTGGGTGTCATATATCTTTTATTTGTTAAATTTCATTGTAAAAAGGTGCATTTTCCATTGAAGAAGACATCATTTTTCGAATTTAATTGCAAGTGCTTTGTTTTTTAAGAAAATGGCCAAAATTAAGGGAGCATTAAAGTTACTAAATACTTAGATAGCATATATTGTTAATGGCATAGTCAAAATAATCAAAGCCACTCTTGTTAAGATTAAAATCTACCTAGTACATTATGCACATGAGACAATTGAGTTTCTCCAACTTAAGTCACAACTACAACTAGATGAGTTACAACAAAAAGTCATGAATTTGAACTAGTTCTTGTCTAGAACAACTCATTTTTAAGTCTAACTTGTTGAAAATTGTAACTAGTGCTTGTCTTCATAATTGTATTTGAGTCATGATGTATTGTATTTGTCAAAAGAAAGAAAATAAAAATTTATTATAAAAGAAAATGACCTTTTTATAGCATGGCTTTCATGCTTTGTTCAATGGTTCTTAAGTCAAAACCTCCATTGTATGCTTCTAGAGTTTATGTCAAGTATCCTTGTACATGTCATAATGTAAACGACCCTTCTTGGGTTTTTTCAATCAAGAAAGAAATTTATTTTTATGTAAAATAGATCATTTAAGCCTCCTCCACCAAGTCAGCCTCAACCTAGACAAGTTGGCCTAATTAGAGAGACAAAAACCACTATAAAAGGGAAGCAACTCGACTCATTTGGAGCACATCCACAACAAGTTCGATCTACAGTTGTTGGAGAGAGAAAAAAAGTGAAATTCAAGGAAGAGAAAGGAAAACCTAGCGAAGGAGAAGGAAGTCTTTTTCAAGTATAAGAAGTCAAATTTTCTTTATCCTTGTCTCATACGTGTGAAGTTACTGGGTTGCTGGAACGGTTGAAATTGGAGTATTGTAGCTTAGTCAAATTTCTGGAATAGTTTGGCCGAAATTTTGAAGTTGCTGGAGGTTGAAATTATAGGTTGTTGTTGGGTTGTAGTTTTTGGATAAGAAGAGATTATTGAAGGTTGTTGAATCATATTGTAAGGTTGACTCAGTGGAGGAGAAAGGTCTTTTGGTTAAGTCTAAGGTCTTGGTCTATTTAGTGGAAGAGTTTGGTTGGTTTTCTCCCTGAAGAGGAGCTTTAGTCATCGTTGTGTGGTTAAATCTGGTGTTGTTGATCTTCATGTTTTTTATTTGTTAATTGCTTGACGAAAACAAGATAATAGGAATATAAGAATAACACATGTAATTATCAACATAAGAAAATATTTCTAAGTTTCTGAGCTTTTAACATGGTATCAAAGCTAAAGTGAATACAAAAGGAAAAGGCAGCTTGAAGGTCAATTGAAAGAAGTGTTAAGGAGGAAGGAACAAGAGAAGGCCATTAAGGAAAATATAAGAAGAGAATCCTACCATCTATAGAAACTATGTCAACCATAATGAAGACAGAAAATAAGTTAGAAGGAGCCTCAAACTACAGGGCATGGGAAAAGGGGCTATATCTTATTCTCGCTAAGCATAAAGTTTTCAATCTCGTTCAAGGAAAAGTCATGAAACTTACAGATTATGCAAGAAAGGAGAAGTTATGGGAAACTGACATTTTGGCCATGAATCTAATAGTATATGGAGCAAAGAAAAATCTAATCCCATACCTATCAAATATAAATTTCGCTCAAGAAATGTATGAAGCCCTCTCCAAGTTGGTCACCATCAAGAATATTGGTCAAATAGTTAGTTTCAAGAATAAACTAAGCACTATTAAGATGACAAAAGATGATATTGTTTCATCATATTTTGTAAGGATATCTAGGATAAGATATGAACTCCAAGCTATAGATGATTTTTTACTAGAAAAGGAACTCGTGATTGCTGCTCTACTAGGTCTACCAAAATCTTGGAGTGCTTTTGCATTAGGAATTAGTAGTTGGAAAGACACTTCTACTATGAGCAAATGTGGAATACATGCAGTCAAGAAGAAGCCCACATCTCATTAGTAATTATCAAGAAGGAGGATGAAGAAGACAACACTTCAAATTCCTACTATGTTCATCACAAGAAGAAGTGAACATTCAAGAACTTCAAAGAACCAAAGAAGAAGGTTGATTTATCAAATATTGAGTGCTAGATTTGTCACAAAATAGGAAATTACAAAAGTCAATGTCCTGAGAATCAAGGGAATAAGAAGAGAGAAAGAGAACATGGAAATGTTGTCGATGAATCTCCACCTAAGAAGAAAAATAATAAAGAATCCAAAGTCAAAGATTTATACTATTAAGCCTTATCTTTCATATCCGTCTAAATCTATTATTCTAAGTTTTATAATGTTTTATGTTTTGATTATTAGAATTCAAAGATTTAATATGTGTTGTTAAAAATTCTTGAAGTTGTTTTGACAAGTTGTAGGTATCCCTCAGAAATATTGGATTAAGAGGGAGCCTCCACCATTTTACCAAAAGATAAGTATATTGTTCTTTGTTTCATCTTTTATTTTTGGTTTTCTCCTCACATTGAGATTTGTTTGTATTATATACTAATGGAAGTTCCCTTATATTTTCCTTGGTTAGGAAAGCTTGTAGAATGCACAAAGGTAATTCCAAGAGACTTGAAAGGAAAGACTCGAATCATGAAAGAAGTCTTGTTGCAAAGGAAGTCCTACAAGGTTTGTTAAAGAACAACTCAAGGTATGTCTCAGATTACAAGTTATGTTACAAGGTTCTCTTCATACAGAAGGTATGATAACTCCTCTTTTGAAATTTTCTTTACATTAGTAACATCATTATGTCTAGGGTTTTGAATCATAAATATTCTTGTAAGAGTGATTAATCATTCGATTGAATCTACCCTCGTTATACTATAATTTTATCATTCTTATGAAATCCTAACTGTTAAGGTTCACTATAAAACCCTAGCCTCTTGTTGCTAATGGCATGTCAATGTTGTTTATTAAACCCCGGTCTTATTAGAGCTTGTTGATAAAATCTAGAACATATGATGAAATATTATTCCTTTGAAGTTTATGGTTTTGGTAATGTCATGGTCAAAAACCTAGTCCCTTAGGGTTTGTTGTTAATGTCTAAATGAAACCCTAGATCTTTAGGGTTTGGTAAATTAGGGTTTATAATAAAAACCCTTGTAATATTTATAGTAAGATTTTGAGAATGAAACCCTAGGTATATATTTGTTTGTTTGATCAAAACCCTAGCTTGGATTTTTTGATGTATTGATGTTGGGTTTAGTAGTTATTCTTGTGAAATGATAGTGCAAGATAATAAAACCCTAGATATGTATATGCAAGTATGTTATCTTAATTAATGATGAAATATAGGGTAGATATTGATATTCTACTGCATGATGATATTGTTTTCGATTATTTATATGATTTACCATTGATCATAAAATCTATGGTTTGCAACAAACCCTAGTAGAGTCTGATATGTAATTCTAAAAGCATATTGTTGAAACATTAGATGTATAATTCTTATTTGATTGAATTGTTTATATCTAAGGCTCTCTGTCTCGAAGATGGAGTCTAGGATTTATAACAAAACCCTAACAAGAATTTGAAGTCCAATATGTAAAATGATGTGACCCTTGTTGAATATGAACCTAACTAGGGTTAGTTATTTGATGTCTAAAGAATCAATGATTTGATGCTTCCATTGTAATGACATGATTTTTATTTAGTTAACTTCATGCTTCGATTTGTATTTGGTTGAACTTGTTATTGAAGTTTTGCAGGTGCATGATCTTCAAGATGTTCATAATGATATTGTGGTGAAGGAAGTTACAAGAATGATGATAATAAAAGATGCTTGATGTCATGAAGCCTTGAAATGATGAAGTTACTATGATATTATATAAGAAGGAAGTTCTTGATCTCCCTATGTTGAGAGGGAGCTTAGAAAGATGAAAAGGTATATCTCCCCAATTGAGAGGGGAGGCATATTATGAGAGTCACAATGAATACCTTGAATAAAGAATGAAACTATAGATGGATGTTCATGAAAAAGGCTTGAGAAGCACTCAAGCTATATTTGGTGCTACTGAAGAAGTGAAGGAAGAAGAAAACTTCTGAAAATCTGTATATGGATAACTAGATGATGATATAAGTAACATTAGGATGATTGAGGACCCCAAAGGTTTGTGTGTGTGTGTGTATATATATATATATATATAAGTTTATTACTGATTGGGGTTGTGATTGTGTAGGATATCTCCATTAAAATATTGAATGCTTCAAGCATGCTTAGAGTGGTGGATATATATATTTGATTTAGTTGTTAAGGAGAGATGAAGCATCTTGTGGAAACAATATGCTTGGGAGGACATATGGCCGACCTACATGTTGGTGTCTAGATCTCGAAGTAGGGACGTTGGCGTTGGTCATGGAGCTTCGTCCTTGGATATGCACCTAAATTTCTCAGTTGATGTTAGAGCTTAAAAGCCTGATGGTACCTAGTGGGGTTAAAGCTTGAGTACACCTTAGTCCCACCTGGGTAGAGTACCTTGGTTAGGTATCTAATTTGTAGCACTACATGTGTTGTGACTCTTCATAAGTATATCACTTTGAGATCTTCCATCTACCTCAATATATGTAATTATGAATACCTCCCTAGTTAAGGGGGAGTGTTGAAAAATGTAGCTAGTGTCAGTCTTCATAATTGTATTTGAGTCATGATGTAATTTATTTGTCAAAAGAAAGAAAATAAATTTTATTATAAAAGAAATTGACTTATTAAAGCATGAGTTTCATGCTTGGGTCAATGGTTCTTCGATCAAATCCTCCATTGCAGACTTCTAGGGTTTATGTCAAGTATTCTTTTCCATGTCATAATGTAAAATACCCTTCTTGGGCTTTGTCAATCAATCAAGAAAATTATTTTTATCTAAAATAGGTCATTTTGGCCTCCTTCACCAAGTCGGCCTCAACATGGATAAGTCGACCTAATTAGAGAAGCATAAACCACTATAAAAGGGAAACAACTCAACTCATTTGGAGCACATCCACAACAAGTTTTATTTGCAGTTGCTAGAGACAAGAAAAATGTACGAAATTCAAGAAAGAGGAAGGAAATCCTAGCAAAGGAGAAGGAAGTCTTGTCAAGCATAAGAAGTCGAATTTTCTCTCTCCTTTTCTCACACATGCGAATTTGTTGGGTTTTTGGAAGGGACGAAATTATTGTATTGTAGATGGGTCGAATGTCTGGAATAACTGGGCCAAAATTCTGAAGTTGTTGGGACCGAAATTATGGGCTTTTGCTAGGATGTAGTTGTTAGACAAGAAGAGACTACTGAAGGTTGTTGAATCATATTGGAATATTGACTTCATGGAGGGCGAAGTTCTTTTGGTCAAGTCTAAGGTCTTGTTCCATCTCAATTTGATTAGTGGAAGAGATTGACTAGGTTTTTTCTAGAGAGGGTTTTTAGCCCTCACTGAGTGCCTACATTTGGTGTCGTTGATCTTCATGTTTTTGATTTTTTAATTGCTTGATGAAAAGAAGATAAAAGAATAACATAAAGAAGATAATAAGAATACAAAAATAACACAAGTAATTATCAACATAAGAAAACCTTCCTGCCTTTTTTATTTTCTAACATAACTCTCGTCATCAGTGACAAATTAGTTAGTTTTATGAGGTCATTTTAGGAGAATATTTTCATAAAGATGCAGATGTTCAACCTGCCCTTCTCATGACCCTTATCAGACATTGGGAATATTTTTTAACAAGAACAACAAAACGGGTCTTAGATGATAAGGATGTATCCTTTCATATTCCAGAATTGTAGCCAAAGATAGGGGCATGCTCTATGAGCATTATTTTTTGTTGGTAGTCTACCTTAAACCATCAACTGTAGAAGACTTCAATTTCTACAACATTAGTTTGCAGTCATCCTCAAACTGACCAATTTGTGGTCAACTTTAAACCAACATGAGGAGCACTTCCACTAGCAGAAGACTTCAGCTTCTAGCCATATTTGGAATTGTTCCAAGAAATGCTTCGAGGTTTAGATCTAGAGTTGGTAGTCATCCTTAAACCATCACTGGGAAAAACCTCAAGTTCTCCAACCTTATTTGGTTTGTGGTCTTCCTTAAACCACCTTCTGCCTCATTTGGTTTGTGGTAGTCCTTAAACCATCATTTCAATGAGCACATTCAACCATTGGTTTCCAGCTCACTTCTTCGACTCATATACATCCCTTTGGATTAAATGGAGGAATGTTGGACACCTCATCCATTAGGGTTATGGCGAATAGTTACTGGAAGTCCAAGAAACCTTAGAATTTGAATCAAAGGGTTTCAATCTTATATTTATATGTATCATTCTTAATAAAAAAATGAATTCATTCAGAGATTTAAATATAAATAAATATTATAAAATGTCACTTTAATATAAAATATAAATACTTAGAAATATCTTCTTACAATTTAATAAATTAATATTAAAGTTAAGAAACCAATTTATGATTAACATATAAATATAAGCTTAGTTGGAATCTTAATAGATATGAATAAATTAACTTTATTTTTCCACATTTAATTTAGTATAGTAAACGGGACACAACATGCGAGAAAGAAATATCGAGCATATTCATCTCGAGGAATGTGGGGAACTCTTTGAAGGGATTTCGCTGCAAAGGGATGAAGAATTCCATAAATGGATTCCCACCGGACCGAGTAATGAGAAGTGGTGGTTTGATAAGGTATATGATGGTGATATTAAGGGCTAGACAACCGCAACCATGAAGGATACAAGGGTGGGAAACACGAATGGCGCTAACAAAGTCATGAGCTAGGTTCGTATCTTATCCTAGTTGAACCATTGAATTCTATACCCTTATGGGGGCCTTGCGTGGAATCTAGTCATAGTGGGACCCTGTATCATCAGCTCTACAAGAATGGGTCTCTTGATTAGAGATTTCAGTTGAGTATTGATTTCTAGATAGTATAATGCCTTGCATACCTCTATTTGTTGGCTTAAACTCCAATATCTAACAAAGATGTTATGTCCTCCAATATTTTCCAGGAAAAAAATTGAATGATAAGCTCACATAATTTGGCCTCTATAGGTTTGTAGAGAGAGACTTTGGGCTACATGGATCTCGAATGCCATAGTAGCTATCAACTCACTGAAAAGAGGAATGTTTACAGTTTGTTAATCAAATTCGTGGCGTCTCATAAGGTCGTAGATTTCTCTTTAGGGCCATATGATGTGAACATAATGGTTTATGTTGGAGAAAAAGTTGGAGGGGAAACTATGGAGGTTGTGGATCCTCTTGGTTTCATATTCATCTCAAGTAGTTTGGGATACAACGAATGTGTTTACATGTTTAACGTCGGGTTGCCAACAAGAGAAGAAACTAAACAACCCAGCCATTAAGAAAGAGACAAGACAAGCCAACCATGAAGGACGTTGCTGAGCAGTAAACATATAAATCCATGTATGTTTAGTCTCTTGAAAGAAATTAAGTACTAGTACATAAGTCAAGATAACTGAAATTTATTAAACTTTTTGATCTTTCATTCTCTCTAGAGATGCAAATAGTTAAAATAACATTACCCAATACTCATATATTAAGCCGATTAAGATTTGACGTGATTGTGACTTTTCACAAAAACTGAAAATTGACATATCATGTTGCGCCACAATATGTAACACTGACACTATCGATTTCATGTGGCCCATTACATGTCATATGATAAGCCCTCCATAACTACATGTAAATAATAGTTTAATAATTATTCGTAAATTAATTGAAAATTCAATAAATACTTTTATGGAAATGATTCATTAACCATTAACAAATTGATTAAATACTATTGTAGAATAATATAATTTAATAAATTAATATAAATATCATATGATATTATTAAAATAGTATATTAATATAAATATCCTATGATATTATAAAATATTATATTAACGTAAATATTATAATTAATTGATAATAAAAATGATCATTAATATAAAAAACATAACATAATTTTAAGTTGCATATATTAAATAAATAAATATATTTACACATTACATGTTTTTGTTCATATTACATATGCTGTAATATGAATAAGAACTCAACATTAAAAAATAATATTGTACGCTCGATATTAAACGCCACTACACAACTTAAAACATCAAAAATATTATATGCTAGAGATTAAATACAATTACACACAACATTTTTTTTTCAGAAGAAAAAAAGCGAGATATATTATATTGAGATCATATAATTACAAAAATGATACTCATCTGGAGTACATATATCATCTGTAATACATATATGCATGTGTGTATAGAGATCATATTTCTGAGTATGATGAGTCATATCAGTGTGTATCTTGTGAAGATGGTGACCAAATGAGAAATATCTATTTTTGGATCATATAATAATACAAATACAAATACTGTGTATAAACATTATGTTCCATATATATTGAGCCATTCAGTCATGATGTTGTCCAAGATGGTGGATGACGGCCTGGCTGAGTCATTAAAAACATGGTCATTCCGCCATTTCCATACCGACCATAAGAAAATGAGGATGAGAAATCTTCTGTTCCCTTGCTGATTGCTCCACCAAATGAGTGCTGCACTAGTAGAGTCAAAATCTGTCAGTATAAAATCAAATAAATTTGACAGAACGTACCAGATCTGCTGAATGACTGGGCATTTGAAAAACATGTGTAAGTTGGATTCTTCATCGGCTTTGCATATTGTGCACCTGCTGGGACCATGCCAAAATCTCTTCCTGAGGTTGTCCCATGTTAAATTCTTGTTGTAGAAGACGAGCCAGGCAAAATATATAATCTTTGGTGGGCATTTTGCCTTCCAAAATCTATGAGGGAAAGATGGAAGAGTATATGGAGCTCTGCTGCAATTCATAAATCTATATATATCTTGTACAGAGACAGGTTAAGAGGATTTTACTGATCCATGGCACTTAGCACGGCGCTCCATAACAAAATATTTGATTCCCCCGTGACACATACTATAATAATACTTAGAACAGTAAAGTCAACAAACCATAAAATTATTCCAACAAGTGGGTGGTCTTACCCTGCACCCTGAGGCAGCTTCTAACCCGACATTACACACAACTAATTAAGAAGAACGATATGGATTGTGTTCCTTTGGATAATAAGCATCTTCATAATGTTTCAAGCAATGTTCGCTATCTCCCTTGAAATGTCTTTCCATATCCTTGTACGCATCCAGGATGGCGTCCAGACCTTTGTTTTTGGCTTCAACCCATAACGGTACTTTATCTGAATGAATTATTTCCCAAAACGTTCCATGAGCTCCCTGCTTCCATGATACACATTCTGGCCATCCTATACTTATAGCTTCCCAGACCTTATGATATTTTGAGAAACCAACATATTTCATCAGTGACCATAGGTGCATGCAAAGCATTGCATTTGCTTCTCCACTAAGCTCATAAGTTTGTTCTTCTTCAGCCCAATTTTCATTCAAGATCCTTTTCCCTTGAAGCATTTCTAAATGTAACTTGTTACTGGCAGAGAAGGACTTCACGTCTCCATATGTTCTCAATATTCCAGATTTTTGTCTCGGGTCTGGTGCTTCTACCAAAGCGACAAGGCTCGCTCTCGCTGGAATCGCTATTGTTTTGCTTCTGGTTTTAACGACTCTTTTCTCTCTGATTTGAAGCTCTTTGTCCATTATAAACACAGTCTCTGAACGGTGGAGGATCATCGCTAAGGCTTCAGGAGCACGTCTCCAGCCGACTAGATACTCGGATGACTCAGATTCCTTCGGAAAGTTTTCTGGATCCATGATGAACTCCATCATGCTTTTTATTATAATATCTCTTCCTTTTTGTAAGCACTGCTTATATTTTTCAGACAATATAGCAGGATTTCTCTCCAATAAACTCATAGCAGACTCGCATTCCTTATATAAAGTGTTGATATCGGTTTCATTCCAATCCTTTGTAGGGGTTGGAAGTGGTAAAATTCCATCCGCCGATGTTGTCACTCCTACAGCAGGAACTAATATTTTTTTTCTGATCTTAATTTCACTGTCGCCTATAAAAACAGTCTCTAACTGTTGGAGAAACTTTGCCATGAAATGGGGAGCATCTTTCCAATATAAGCAATACCAGCCGTAGAAAGATTGCTTCTTAACATATGTTTCATCTACGATCAATTCTATCACTTTTTCTGTTATAGCTTCTCTTCCTCTTTCCAAGCAACGCCTATATTTTTCAGATTGTATAGGAGTCTTTTCAGACAGGATCATCTTAGTAGACTGCCAGTTCTTATAAATTAATTGGATTTCTTCATCACTCCAATTTCCTCTAGCTCTTGGAAGTCCCATTATACCCACCCCTAAATACTGTCTTTAAACTAGAATTATAACAACTAAAAAGATTTCACAGATCCCATAAATTATATCTATATATAATGCCTCTGCCACTGAAATAACTATGTCATTGGAATGTACCTTAATCAATACCAGCAAACCATGCCAAGCCCTCAAGGTTACAGCCTCTTCCACAGAATTTTAAGAATCATACCAGCATTTGGACTTCAAGGCATTAAACAGAACAAATAAAGTACTTTATTGCCCTCATGAATACCTGTTACATCGCCTTGCAGGAAGATGGACTCTTTGGAAAGCGAAGATCACGATAAACACAACGTCACACTTCAAAGAAACTTGACCATACTCTTATTTCTTCACCGCTCGCCCTTATATTAGTCTCAGGGCGGATTTCCGATCCAGATTAAAATGCAACATAATTTTTGCTAGTATATGTTTGAAACAGAGTAGTTTAATCAGGCAACAAATGTTGTCCATGAAAAAGTGAAAATTTGGGTAAGCTTTTGATCCAAATTTCTTTAAAGTATTAAGAAATTAGGAAATTTGGGTTATAATTGTTAAAGTTGTAGGATTTTGAGTGCTCACATATTTTTAATAATGACAAATCCATTTCCACCGTCCAGATTTAAACAAAATCTGACGTATCTAGACAATGCCATTTGAAACCAAGGGTGTAATAGTATAATTTACTGAAAACTTATTTTTACAGGGGATACAATTTTCCTTTAAAAAACTGTCGAAATATTCTCCGCATTACACTAGGTTTTACCATCTTATGAAAAATAAAAGTTAGAAAATACCCCGTTATGTGTGAACACAGTACCGTTAGCGAGATGTTCCAACTTCGCCACATTCCAATAGGTGTGAACACAGTGATGTTACGGAGAAAAAGTCTTCCTCTACCTACGTCAGCAACCCCACTTGGAGTGAGCATGTGTACGGACGTCAGCACCGCACCTTACTTGCATGTGAAAGTGTGTTATTGTTTTTCAAACAACAATAATACCCGCGCTTGCGAGTTGCGAACGCTATTATTGCAATTTCGGCATCTCACCTGCCGTTAGATGGTAGTCAATCAGCAGCAGCAAGTATCGTTGAGTAATTAATGCTATGTGAACACTGAAGACTTTTGTTGCAATTTCGACATCTCACCTGCCGTGAGATGTGAAAAAAATCAGTCAATCAGCAGCAGCAGCTATCATTGAGTTATTAATGCTATGCATGTGAACACTCAAGACTTTTGTTGCAATTGCGACATCTCACCTGCCGTGACATGGAAAAAAATCAGTCAATCAGCAGCAGCAGGTCTCGTTGAGTTATTAATGCAATGCATCTGAGCACTCAAGACTTTTGTTGCACAACAGACACTATCGTTGTACAACGTGCGCATTTTTGTGCTTTTGGCAAACTCCATCCCTGGACGCTAGTGCTGAAACTTGAACGCTTCAACGCCTACCGAGCCCCACTTTTAAAACTTGCTGTACGAAAATTTAATATTTTGCTCCGCAAACACTGACTACCGTGACCCACAACACAACTCCACGCAAGTGCGGGGTGCTGATCTCGGTACAGGATAAACGTTTCTCGGCAACGTCATAATTTTTTAGTGGGGATGTTAGGTTAAGAGTGGTTTTTTTTAGGTTTTTTTAAAGATTTTTTTGTCTAATTTTTCTAAAATTTGGTTGGAATTTATTGACATCACAAGTTTGATAGGTAATCCCTGCCTAATGAAAGTGTTTTAGGGTTTTTCAGAGTGCCGAATCCTCAAAAACCAGTTTAAATAACACAAATCAAAATTTGACCTCAAATTTTTTTGCCCAATTAGAGCACCAAAAAGTCCAAAAAATCCATTAAAGACAACTCGGTTATCTTATCATAGTGTCATTGGCCAAATTATTATCATAAAAAAAATTGATAATTGTTTTAAGAACAATTTTAGCAGTGCTTTATATTACCTATCATTTTTTGGAATTCAACGGCTTTAAGAAAGTCATTCATCTACGAGCATTTCCATGAGAAGTAGTTGTAACGGACTAATTTCTCATGATTTTTAAATAATTCACTTAGCACTCATTACATTGATTGATACTCACCGTTGTAAAAAAATAAAATTGAATGATACTCACAGGGCTAAAAATATAAGATCACCTCTAACTGTCACAATTATATCAGGAATAAAAATAACATTATATTATATTATTACCATTACACCCGGTCCTTTAAATCATTCCCCAAAACAAACCGTTTTCCCAAAAAGTTATGTTGCATGTTAATTAGGACTTGAAATCCGCCCAAAACCTCTATAATGGCGAGCGATAATGAAGTGAAAGTATGTTCAAGTTTCTTTGAAGATTAAATCGTTATCTTCGCTTTCCAAAGAGTCTGTCTTGCTGCGCTTCTCTGGAGATGGCATCAGACTGGCAATGTCACAGGTATTTAAGAGGTCAATACAATACATTATTTAAGCTTATATTCCGTTAAATCGCTTTATGTCCCAATGCTAGTATCATATTTAAAATTATGTGGTCGAAGCTGTAACTGTTAGGGCTTTGGCATAGTTTGATGGTATTGAAGGTGTATTCCAATGACATGGTTATTTCAGTGGCAGAAGCATTACATATAAAGATAATTTCGTGGAATCCGTGAGATCGTTTTTGTTGTTATAATTGTAGTTTCAAGGCAGTATTTTGGGAAGGGATATAATGGGACTTCCAAGAGGTAGAGGCAATTGGAGTGATGAAGAGATTCAATTAATTTATCAGAACTGGCAGTCTACTATGATGATCCTATCTGTAAAGACTCCTTTAAAATCTGAAAAGTATAAGTTGTGCTTGGAAAGAGGAAAAGAAGTCATCATAGAAAAAATGGTAGAGTTGGTCGTAGATGAAACACATGTTAAGAGGCAACCATTCTATGGTTGGTATGCCTTATATTGGAGAGATGCTCCTTCTTTCATGGCAAAGTTTCTCCAACGGTTGGAGACTGTTTTTACAGCGGATACAGAAATTAAGATTAGGAAAAAGCTATTAATTCCTTATGCAGGAGTGGCAACCTCGGCAGATGGAAAAGTACCACTTCCAACACCTACAAAACATTGGAATGAAACCGATATCAACACTTTATACCAGGAATGCGAGTCTGCTGTGAGTTCATTAGAGAAAAATCCTGCTATAATATCTGAAAAATATAAGCAATGCTTGCGGAAAGGAAGACATGTTATAATTAAAAACATGCTGGAGTTCATTATTGATCCAGAAAACTTTCCGAAGGATCCTGGCTCATGTGAGTATCTAGTCAACTGGAAACGTGCTCCTGAAGCCCTAGCTACGATCCTCCATCGTTCAGAGTCTGTTTTTATGGTGGATAAAGAACTTCAAATAACAGACAAAAGAATAGATAAAACCAGAAACAAAACAATAGCGATTCCACCCAGAGCAGGCCTTGTCTCTTTGGTAGAAGCACCAGAACCGAGACAAAAATGTGGAATCTTGAGAACATATGGACAAATTAAGTCCTTCTCTGCCAATAAAAAGTTCCACTTAGAAGTTCTTCAGGGGAAAAGGATCCTGAATGAAAAATGGGCTGAAGAAGGAGAAACTTATGAGCTTACAGGAGAAGCAAATGCAATGCTTTGCATGCACTTATGGTCACTGATGAAATGTGTTGGTTTCTCAAAGTCTGAGAAGATCTGGGAAAGTATAAGTAGAGGATGGCCAGAATGTGTGTCATGGAAACAGGGATCTCATGGAACGTTTTGGGAAATAATTCATTCAGATAAAGTACCATTATGGGTGGAAGCCAAAAACAAAGGTGTGGATATCATCCTAGATGCGTACAAGGATATGGAAAGACATTTCAAGGGTGATAGCGAGCATTGCTTGAAACATTATGAAGATGCTTATTATCCAAAAGAACACAATCCCTGTGGAAGTTTTTAAATAGTGTCGTGTATAAAGTTGGGTTAGACACTGCCTCAGTAAGGTAAGACCACCCACTCGTCTTAATAATGGTAATGCGTAGTCTATTTTGGTGTTTTGACTTTACATGTCCGTTTAAAGCATAATGTCGAAGTATTGTAGCGTCTGATTTCCGGATTAAAATTCTGTCCATTACTGAAATGTTGGTTGATTTTGATCGATATTCGCCCTCCAGAATGTACATCTTGCTAGCGAATCCAATCTTTTCAAATGGTTTTTGACTCTGGTTTTTGACTCTGGTAGTGTGCAATGCAGCTCACCGGATGGATTGACAGGATAAAATATTTTTGGAACAGATTCAAGGGAGTTTCCATCACATCAAAAGGAAATAACTAGTGTGCAGATGATTTATCAAAAAGAGGTCTTCAGGTTGCTCCACGCTTATGGTTCATGCAGGTTTCCTATGAAGGCAATATTTTCTCCATTCAGGGCTTCTTTCTTCCTGATTTCTAACCTTGCTTTTGCTTTGGATCTGGGGGCTTTCATCAATTTCTAATTTTGTTTTCTATTAGTTTCAGATGCTTCTGGATGCTGAAGTTTGTCATCCTCTAATGTTGCTATTTCCAGTGAACTCAGGTTCTCCAATCTTAATTTGTCTTTCTTGCTGCGGGGAGCAGATTGTTATGATCTGTTTTGCTTCTGAGTGGTTAATTTTAGTCTTCTTTATGATCAGCGAGACTATTTTAGACTCTGCCCTTTAATGGCGGTTAGTTTGTGGTTCTCTTGGCATGCCCTGTTCTGATGCTTTCCAATTTTGGCTGGAGTTCATTTTGGTGTTAATTTCTATTCTCCTATGTTTAGTCTCATAATGAGGAACAGCTAAGCTTTCCAGTTTTGGCTGGAGCTCATTCTGGTGTTAATTTTGGTGTTAATTCCACTTCTATGTATAGTCTTATATATTTGAAGAACAGCTGTACTGGTATAATGTTTTGTTTATATTTCTGACATAAATACAATTATTGCTTTTTTCGACCTGAAAATTCTTGTAATGATTTGTGTTAATTTTCTGATGTATAATATTTTAATATTTATTTTTCGTTTTGGTAACATGGAATATGTATATTTTTAGAAATTTCAGCAGTCAAATTATTATATAAAAATGGATTTATTATTTCATAAATATGAAGTTTTACATATCAATTTGATGCATGGCTGGACAATCATCTTAAAAAAACAAAAAACAAAAAAAAAAAATTAAAATATTTTAATATCAATTTTTTTATTATCAAATATATAATGTATAATATCACAATGAAGCATTAGATAACATACTTTTAAGATGTGTTTCCTCTTAAGAGGTTTTTGGTTCAAAATCAAGGGGTAGAGTGTGTATGCCTTGGTAGACTTGGCAGTAAAATTATTGCGTGGAAGTGGGTCCCTTGTCCCACAAACAAGGAGGTCTCATACACTAATTTGGTGTGTGGTTTGGTTGTGATGTTAAAATTGGATAATTGGATAAAAATAATAATGTAAATAGCATTTGTTACAATATCACGGGTCAATAGAATGGTCTATCAATACCACATCGGCAATATGACACATGTTGATATGACATTTTCTTTAATTAATTAATTTGAGATAAATAATATTGAGAATATTTTAGCACATTTAATAGAGGTTGATCTCTATCATCCATTTAATAATGATTAATAACTAAATTAAAATTTTGGAATCCCTCTTCCCAAATAACCCTGTCTATTATTAAAGTAAATATAAATAAAACTATTATATAAATTATAATAATGATTATTTATATTTATAATCATAATATTTCAAAACTGTATGTTCAAATTTAGTAATAAAGATGTATGTACAAATAATTATATCACATTAAAAAAACAAATTTCAAACCAAAATAAATTATAAAACATTTCAAATAAAAATGCCATAAATAGTTTTTAATAAAATTAAAAACAAGAATATTTTGATATATAAAAATGTTAAATTTATATGTAATATAAATAATATTATATAAAGAATTAATATAAATTCATCTTTAACTCTAGATTTATTAAATGTTTAAAACAATCACATCTCTAGATATGCAAATTTTTCTTTAAATTTTACAATTAAAAAAACAAATTTGTATTTTAAGAATTTTAATCTCTTTCCATACTTGATATATCTAGAGTTAAAACTAATCTATAGTCATTCATATTATAATACATTTAATATAAAAACATGAAATGTGTAAATGATTTTTCTTTTCACATCATTTTGAAAATTAAGAATTAAATTATGTACAATTTACAATTATTTTAAAATTAAGCTTTTACATTAACATAATTTTTATTATTAATATTTTTTTGTAAACTAATATTTTATGTTACCAAAATATCATAAATACATTATTGTAACAACTTTCCAAGAGGGGATTCTCTGCGCAACATTTCTAGTACCATAAAAAAAACACCCATAATTTCCTAGAGACTCCATGGCCCCAAAACTCAGTGATACAACTATATCCATATTACAAAATAGAATATAAAATCCCTTATTACTAGGTTCTCCAAAACATACCAAACATACATAGAAAGAATACTAAAAATATGACAAATCAGAGTCATAATGTAAGCGTCCGTCCACATTGGAAATCCTTGCATCCAATATGTCCAAGGTGAATTGTTGATTCCTCGACATTCTCTCAATGTCTTCCAAGGAGGCAATGCTTGTACCTATCGACTTACTTATCCTTCAGAACCAACCCCAATGGCATTTTAATCTACCAATGTAAATCCATTGAGTTCAAATATTGATTCTATCTTCCCCTGGTGTGTCCAAGGTCCAGAATCTGTGTGGAAACTTCATCCATAATTTTAGAATCTAAGTGGGATTGACTCTCCACCCTAGCTTGAATTTCCAACTTGTGAATTTATCTTCTTGTCTCTGGCCACATAACATTAAAATACATAGTAGCATAATCTTGAGAAAAAATCCTCACTCTTCTTTATCCTTCCAAACTGCTACCCTAACCCCCTTACTAACAATGCATGCACATCCTCGGCATCATGGTAGAAACAAAGGGGTTATGCCTATGACAATTGTTGAAACTTCCTCTACCTGCAAAGAAACAGGAAAAAACAATAGATGCAAAGTCCCTAGGGCTTAGACGCCATCCCAAAACATCTCCCACTAAAATCATAACATTGACCATGCAGTGAGAAGGTTTCCTCGACAATTTCCCCACATGTGAAAATCGCAGCCTCATACCCCACACACCCCAACACCATTAAACAAAATCAAACTCACAGAATACCTAGATGCGACAAATTATAGAGAACCCTCAGAAAAGGAGAGAACCAAGAACAAGGAGAGACACATGACCAGACTACCAATTCCTAAAATAGAAACACTAAATACTCAAGGAAATACATAAACATGCCAATACTAAAATTGTTAAGTCGAAACTTCAACCAATTTCATTAAAACCACTTGATACTAAACTCACATGGTGCTCATAGACCCCTCAATTGATATACAATTTTCCAAAATTCATAGTCCTGAGCCTTAAGCACAAATTAAAGCAATAGAACAAGGAAAGGGGGGAGGTGACCTACACCACTTTGCTACTCCTCAAACCATCAACTATCATGAGAAAAATCCATGAGCCAACATCTGTGTGCCCCTATTTTACACCCTCCAACCACCTCAACCATAGGAAACCAAAAAACAAGACCCTCTCTATCACATCGCCACACTCGAACCCAAGCAAATTAAAACTCACATTAGAGTACATGATAACCACTAGCAACAGGGAGGTCGAGATCTCAAACTCACCTTTTCCCTTCACCTCACTTTCAAATGCTTAGAGCTCCATCATAGGGAACCATTTAAAATAATTGAAATCCATCTAGTTTCATGCATCCACTTGTGTGCTAGGGTGGGGTTTAACCCCTTATAATAAATGTCCATCATGTGAGGGGTGGTGGGATCCCTTAATAATATTAATTTTTATTGTTAATATTAATAAAATACAATGCTTATATTATGATAATATTTTAGTTGTAATATTATAGCATCATATTAAGATAATATTTCAATATTTACAGTTTTTATTCAATTATAATTTCTTTATAATATAAAAATATATATATTATTTTATATTTTTCCTTATAATTTCATATATATATAATATATATATATATATCATGAAAGTAGGAAAACCTATCATAACTCAAGTGTCAAACCAACACTGTGGACAACCATCATCGGTTGTTATCCAAAAAATTCATGATGACTCATTATTGTTATTCAATGAAAACCACTACACCTAGAATTACTCATTGGTGGTTTATAAGGGAAAGACTTTCACTCCTGCTAGATGCCTCTAAGTCTTGGGTTGTTAACATGTCTCCTTATGTCCAAGGAAGATGAGCTCTTAGCCAAGCAAAAGAATATTTTAAGGCATACTACAAACCCATAATAAATCTTTTATTCATAATGGGTATGTGTGAGTGCGTGTGTATAATATTTAAAGTGAGGGTATAAAATTAAACTTACATTACAAAGCTACAATAGTATTATAAAATTTTCTATGAAAGCATATGATTAACAAATTTATGTATTTCCATCTTTTTCTTTAGTGGAGATGGATTGACAGACTTACATGGTGAAGCTACTAAACTGCATGTCATAGGGAAAATGGAATACAGGCTTCAATTTATGTGTTCTATATCGTGATACACAAGGAAGAGGCGGGCCAATTTTTAGCTTTTTGTAAAACATCATGACCACAACATTAAATCTCAATCATCTCAATCCTAGAGTATTGGGCAATGACAACTATATAGCTATAAAGATTTAAACATCAAAGAAATGCATCTATTTCAATTATCTTCCTTTAATTCAACATCAAGGAATATTGTTGATGGACCCTATGTAATAGTTCTTAGTTACCTTTAGGGAAGTAAACATATGAATTTATATGTTTTCTCTTATGCAACTACCTTCATAATTGGCCTGTTTTATCTCTTATCCTGAAGGAAACCCAAGGAAAAACATGTAAATGTTGCTATGGTATCCCAAACCAGCTGATATGGGTCTGCAGTCAAGAGATGATCAACAACCTTCATAATCTTTCCCTTCAATTATTTCTCCATCATATAAACCATCAAATTCACATGATTTGGCCATCGCAAAAAATATTTTCCCTTTTGAGAAGTCATGAGTTCAAATAACACAATTTTGAACCTGTAAAACACATATAAATCAAACTACAAGATCGACAAACCTTCTACAAAAGAGATCAAGAAAATTCAAGAACAAATAAAATGCTTCATTTCTTGAAGAAAAACATTGTACATCAACCTAATTTATAGGAGCAAGGAATCTTCTAGTAATAGCTGGAAGATATGACTAAGAAATGCATTAGATAAGGATGCTACATAAGTTTAAGAGTTATAAGGCTTCTTTATTGGAACTTGAACAACCCCCCCATAAGTGAAATGTAGGGAGGAAATAAAGAATTGGTCTTAGCAGCGAGGCATGCTAAGGTGCCCATTTACAACCTATCATAAGAAGAGAAAAAAGAGAAAAAATCGCAGGAAAAAACTCATCCCAAAAAGAGAGTACATAAATAAAGTGAAAGAAGGAGAGAAATGAGTAGGTGAAGAAAGGATGACACATGATGACCCCAAAAAGATAACTTCCTTCACTCCAAGCATTAGCCATAATTGAAAGAACTTTGGTGATGCCAAGGAATTTGTGAAAATATATACTACTTTTTTTTCAATAACAACATACCATTAGAGGAAATTTGAGCCTAAAAGTGGCATACTAAGGAAAATTAATAAAATAATAGTTAAAATTAATAAAATAAGAGTTATAAATTTTGGAGGAAAAAAAAACCACCTTTTTTAATTGTATTTTTGGCTTATCTCCTTATTGGTTTAATCAAATTTCAATTTTAGATACTCGTTGGATGCGGAATTAAATTATGTATCCAACGAGTACCCATTATGCATACTTTTGAGAATAACCACATTGATTAAAAAAATAAATAAATAAATAAATAAAATAAAAATTGCAGATACATTAAAAAAGTATGTTGAACATGTTTTTTTAATGTATCTGCAATTTTTATCAATTTGTGTATTCTCAAAAGTATGCATAATGGGTACTCTTTGGATGCATAATTTAATTCTGCATCCAACGAGTATCTACACTTGAATTTTGAGTTAAACCAATAAGGAGATAAACCAAAAATACAATTCAAAAAAAGTGGTATTTTTATTTTCCCTCCAAAATATTTACATGTACCTCTTTTTAAATTTAAAGGATTTTGATTGGTTTACATATTATGACATGGAAATTACGTGAAAATTTCGTGGGCACTTTTAAGCTGAAATTTCCTCTAATGTCTAGGCTAAGAACATCATATTGAATAATTTGGTGAATGAAGTGCATATGGATTTCGATAGGTTTATTCCTTTGACGCTTCATAGGATTTCTAGAAATATAATTTGCAATTTGATTATCACACAAGAGAAGTGTAGGCTGATCCCACTGAATTTCAAACTAAAGCAATAACTATTGGAGCTAAAGAACTTATTGACCTATGAGAATTATAACTAGATAATCATCTATTTTTTCATAGATAATGCAAGTACAAACCGTTTCTTATATGACCAAGAAATAGGAGTAGAACAAAGACAGAAAAAAATATAGAGGTGGACTTTCGATCATCCATTGATCCATCCTAGTCATAATTTCTGAAACTCACAAGCTTTGGGGAACCAACAATATACTGAATGCCAAAATTAGAATTTCCTTGAATGTATCTCAGTATATGCTTCACTACTTTTGACTCTACTCAAGATCTTGAGAGAATGCAGAAACCATCCCTACTGCATAAGCAATGTTAAGTTGAGTGTGTCAAATAGAGTAGACTACCAACTAGCTGGAAACACAATGTAGGATCTACCTATGGTGAGGTGCAACAAGTGGTAAGAATAACATGGGATTGAAAAGGAGTGGGCATAGGCTTACAATTATCCATGTTAAAGCACTAAAGTAAATCAAGGTCATACTTTTGCTGGAAAATGGCAATCTCTTCTAAAGACTAGTGAACTTGCAAGCCAAGAAAGTAATGTCACAGACCAAAATCTGTCATAGAAAACTATCTCATTAATGATTCCTCATAATTCTAAATCATAGGTGAAGAACTCCTTGTGAGGAGCATATCATCCACATATAGAACCAAAATTAATAAATTAAATCATTATCTCTAAGTGTAACATTAGACGAATTTTGAGGTCTAAAATGGGTCTCCTAAGGAATATTACAAAATAATAGTGGAAATAATAAAATAAGATTAGGTTACATCATTAAACTTCATAGGGAAAAAAGAAAAAACTATTTTTTCAACTCGTATTTTCAACTTATATCCCTATGATTTTATTCAAATTTCAAGCGGGAGCACCCATTAGATGCAAAATTTAATTCCTCATTCAAGGAGTACCCATGTTGCATACTTTCGATGGACCCCATTAGATGAAAAATGAGGAATACATGAAAAAATGTGATTGCAATCACAATTTTCATGTATTTCTCATTTTTCATGTAGCAAGGTCCATCAAAAGTATGCAACATGGGTACTCCTTAGATGAGGATTTAAATTTTGCATCCAACAAGTTCTCCTGTTTGAAATTTGAGTAAAACCATAGGGAGATAAGTTGAAAATATGAGTTGAAAAAAGTAGTTTTTTTATTTTTTAATCTTTTGACTCTTTTACTGCAAAAATGGTAAATCATCCCCATGGTTGACATCATCATCTTGAATCCTATTAGTTCTTATAAAGTTGATTTTGGTTGTGCATTTTTGTTTTGAGACCCAATTTAGACCTCAATATTTTTATAATGAACGTAGGATCAAAATATGGTTAAACCTAGAACCATCCATCCTCTTATACCAAGCTCTAGGATCTTGTTTGAGATCACACAAGAATGTTGAAGCCTACAAAAAAATGAAGGATCCTACACAAAACTAGGGGGCTACTCCATATCAATCTCCTCATGTAAATCTCCTCATGTAAATCTCCATGCAAAAAGGAACTCTTAACATCCATCCAGTAAACTAACCATCCTTGGGAGGTGGCTAGACTAGATGTATAGAATCCAAGTTGTCACTAGGGAAAAGTCTTAGAATAATCAATCCCTTCAACCAGTGAGAATCCCTTAGCCACAATATATGACTTATGTTTGTAAATGGAACCATTTTCAAAAACTTTGGTTCTATGGACACACTTGTAATGGACCAACTTATGTCCCTTTGGAAGAGAAAAAGGATCCCAAGTATGATTCTTCATCAAAGAAGAATACTCATTTTTCATGGTAGTTTCCCACTTAGGTATTGTAATAGCATCAGAAAGTAGTTGTGGATCTTATGAAATGGCATTACACAAAAGGGAGATTTCTTTTAACTATAGTTGAATTGAGGATAGATAACTCAAATTAGTTTCTTCTTAGTCATATCTATCTAGCTAATTTCTCTTGTGAAGGCTCCTCCTTGAGGATTCATTTGGAACAAGTTTCTCTTGACTTGACTTCTTAGGTTCTAATGGTGATGTTGTTAGATTTATTTTGGTTGTGGACATTCAACTTTGAGGAGCCCATTAAAGTGGAAAAAAATTTGTAGGGTGTTCATGGGAAAATGAGTGTCAATGAGTATCTACCATCACCTTTACTAGGAATCTAGGAAATTAAACAAACAGTAGCAGCAATATAAAGGAATCACCTTCTCCCAATATTGTAGACATTACTAGAAAAACTATTTTTTGACAAATAAGGTCACCTATTTGCAAAAGACATTGTGAGAAGGTTAGACTAAGTACAACAATAAACCCTCATTTAAGCATTATAATCCATAGACAAGTAAAATCGGTTCTCCTAATGGCTAACATAATTAGAACATCTATTTAACACCCTGAAAATCCCTAGAGATTAGCCTAAACTCTAGACAAGAAAACAACAAAGGGAATTATTAGGGATTGTGGAATAGGGGGGAGATCAACAAGGAGAGAAACAAGAGTAACCAATAAATGTATTATGGTATATTATACCTACCTCATGTCAAATAACCACATAACTCCAAGCATGTAATACCCGAAGTAAATTCCTAATCCCAATAAATAAATATGCATCTTCTAGTATTATGACCCAAATTGTTAAATCTTCCCCTTTGAAAGAAAAAATGTAGATTCCTTTTAGAATTCTTCCATTTGGATACAACTTTATTGATGATCTTAAGAAGTCTAAAGCTAATATTTCATTGTATGATTTACTTGCACTAAATCAACTTGAACTGTTGAAAGTTATTAAAAACATTATTAAGAACACTGAACTAGAAGATTCATCCAATAAAGTCTCCCAAGATTCCAACCCTCTTTTTAATGAATTAATCATCATTGATGCCACTTTAATAGGAAGAATGTATACTTTTGAAAAATATCCCTTTCTCTTGACCTTTGAAAATTTCAATAAAAATGTGCAAAATTGTATTGTTAATTGGAGAGCTTTGAATACCTTATGCCCCTAACAGCTGCAAAAAATATTAATGCTCAACCTTAGTAATTCAATACTTTGATTGTTCATTTATATAGGTCTAGCAGTCATATTCCTTTTTCTAGGTTCCCTTATAACATGGTGAGGATGGACTTCTAGGGTTTGAGGTAGCTAGGTCACACGAGCATATTTACTCCATCAGCGGGCCTATGGGCTTCTCGAGGGGATTTATGGTGTTTTGAAGAGTGTTTATAGGATCTAATGGAATTATCTTGACACGTTCCATCATCCGCACAACATGCCTTTTGTTTCATTGCATTTCGACAACTTTTGAAAATGGGGTTATTATTGAGCCTAACTCCATTATTAACACTTAAGGTGGCATTTCGAGAGGAATACTTGACACGCATTTCGAGAGGAATACTTGACATAACACTTTAGTTTAATAGTTTGTTGGAACTTGAATGAGAATATCTATAGGATGAGATTATTGGAAGTGATTTCTAGTGGCCTGATGAGTGATGGTGGCTAATTTACTAGTTTCCTGAATTAAAACAAGGGAAAATGTACTAAGTGATTAAAATAATAATAAAATAAAGGATTTTAAAGGATTCCATGAGATCTATAAAAGAGGAGGAGGAGACCATTTGCAGACATCTCGGATTTATGCATGTTGTCTTTGGTGAGGTCTGGAGAACCTAGTTCATAGCATCTATAGCCCCAAGACAGAAACCCTCGGGTATGCTATTGTGTGTTGCATGAAAATCAAACACTTTTGAGGAAGTTTCACCTAGGAATATCACGTTGCTTCATCGGATATTTTGGGGAGCAGATACGCAGTAGCAATTTTGGGCATTGGAGTGAGGATCACACAAAGCTCCAATTTGGGCGATATTCTCAATTACAGTCTAGAGGTTGGGTTAGCGTTGCAAGAATTTATGTGGAGGCCAACTTATTCATATTATTTATATTTATGAAATCTTATGCCCGGTAATAAAATAAGGTTGAGCTTGTTTCCATTTATTATGTTATTTGAGATGTCATGTTTTTACTTGTCATATTTTACTAACAAATTTTTGTTAAATGGATGCAATTATTTTTAATAAGAAATTTGCTGAAAATTAGCCAAATATTCCATTTGGGATATTACAGTGGTATCAAAGCTAGTTTTCCTACCAAATTTGTCGGACCAAATTTATTGCAAGAACAGGAAGAACAATTTTTTGATGACAAACCCTAGTCGAAAGGGAGAATAAATTTCTAAGATGAAAATTGTCACCTACTTATTAAGTATTCAATAAAATTCTTAACACTTTTTTTTGTTCAAAATTGTCGGGTAAATATTAACTCAACAAATTATACATTTGCCAAATCCATTATTTATCAGCATACCATAATTTGATTAATTTTGGAAGGTCGTATCGAATTCAAAGGCTAAATTGCATGGTTGAGGGTCGTTGAATCCCTTGTTCGCGAGAGACAAGGCATGACATTAGTTAAGACCAAACAAGATTTTGTTAATGGGCTGATTTATTATGAAATGTAATTTGATACATTGTGGACTGGTCTTTGGATGAATGCAACACACATTAAAGGAGAATGAAGTCACCTTTTTATAAATTACGGTGCATATTAATGCTATAGCTTTACATGTTGTCCACATACTTTTGTCATGTAATCATTCAAGGTTGTGATATGAGCATACACAATATGTTTAGACCTATAATGGTGTGTGCGTATGCGATTAGAAGTGGGAACAAAATAGTTTGTATGTCGAATTGTATATCTGTGAGTGAGAGTGAAGCGTTCTCTGTCACAATGTAACACAAGGATTATGGTATTCCACATGTGGTGAAGCGATGAGTATTGTAGTGTAATTTGAAGAATTCATAGTGGGTATGCAAACCTTAATGTTGCGATGCATCTAGAGTGAAAATATCATAGCGCAATTAGCATGATCAGTATGTGGAATGCGTGTGAGTATCCATGTGCAAGAGTGATGGTAGTCTGAGTGATATCAACCGAGGTATAATACGGCGTTGTGTGTGATCATTCTTTTCATGGCCAAACATGGATTTTGAACCAAGTGCGTGTATCCCCTACGGATGATGCGATCTTCCTGTGCATATGAGACAGGGGGCATCGTGATTGGTTGAGTTTCTGTGCGTAGTTTGACTGCAGTTGTTCATGATTTGCTATACTAGTAGAAATATCTTCGAGGGTGACTCAGAAGTTAAATAAATAATCATGGTCTGCTGGTAGGGTGACTTATAATTCAAAGAAAATATTGTGGGTTGACTACGACAATTACTATGTTGCAACTAAGATCACAGTATTCTTGGTATCATATAATCTAAGTGTTTCAAATTATTCTTGTAGTAGCACACTCATAAGGAACAAGCTTCTCACTGTACAAATCATTTTGGGTCTGAGACTGAAATGATTACCACTACCTTCAAAGGCACTCTCATTGTCAACGCGCTGGAGATTACATAGGTTCTTTGTTTAATTTGCATGCATTGTGCCGATTTCAGTTTATATGTTTGAAATATATACATATTAATTACTTTCATAAGTGATCCTTATGTTCTCTAGTTATTAATTAAATATAGTGTTTCTAATTTGAATCATGTTTTGAGCAGTTTATCGTATTGTGTGGAATACATTAGATAAAGAAAATCTATAGCAGTATGTTAACAAGATATTTGACAAAACCTTTCACTGAAACCCCTTTAAAACTCAGTCATTGGCACCCATTCGAGCTATTTATTAGACATGTGCTTGTTGGTTAAATTCTAAGGGCATAAGGAGTAGTGTAAAATTCCATTTCTCAATATACTTGGATGAGAACCTAAGGGTTGCTGGTGTAAACTTTGAATAATTATCAACAAGTTTGGGCTAAACCATATCATTTCCACAGTGCATTTTCCGAGTAGATTTTTTGAAATTAATTATTTGCATTAGTTGGAAACTAATTTTTCAATCATTTCTTGAAGTAGAACAAAGTGTTGTTTCATATTATATGTCCAGAATTTTTTTCCAACATTACAGTGCAAGAAGGATGTGATGTGATAACTGCTATGAATGATTCCAATATTGGGAGTGCTTTACTTAAAGGTTGTATATTGTGGGAAGAAGTTGGTATAGTTCTTTGATTTTTTAGGCTTGTCGTTGTACCCAAAGCCTCTTGGAATACTAATGTGATGTAATGAGTTGTTCATAGAAGAATCTCACTAGCAAAACAAAGGCATGATGGGCCTTGAACACTCCCTAGATTCCCTTAAGAGCATATTCAATGAACTGTATCAAAAACAACTCAAGAACCCAGGGAGAAATTCTTCTTTTGACTAACAAAAAATAAGATATAACAGTAGACCTTTCTCCAGAAAGGTGCATAATATGCTCCAATAGATGCATCTGAGGGAATTACAATAGGAAAAAGAAGTGGGTAATTGGCTTTTTTCACTCAGGTTAGACTTGAAGATTGTGAAATCAGAAGATTTCATTCCCACATTAGAAAGGATGGAATCATATATTTCCAATGTGTTTGAATAAGATTGGAATTTGAATTGGGATCTAGAGCCAACTATGCATGCATTGGTACAAGCCAGAGCCTTGGAGCATCCAGATGAAAGAGTCACGCTTGTAATCGCCTCTTGTTTCATCAATATTCTAAGGATAGTAGCACCCTTTCTTCCTACAATGATGACATCATGAAGAGGGTCTTCCAATTGGCAGTAGAGCGATTTTCAAGACTGCATGACACCTAGAGCTCAAACTTTGATAGAAGACAAGTGATCCTAGACACCATGGCCAAAATTAAATCCTAGGTAGT
Organism: Pinus taeda; assembly: GCA_000404065.3. Taxonomy (NCBI): domain Eukaryota; kingdom Viridiplantae; phylum Streptophyta; class Pinopsida; order Pinales; family Pinaceae; genus Pinus; species Pinus taeda. The sequence continues at coordinate 8,206 of APFE031752823.1, read as the reverse complement.
CACGGTTGATCTAGAGCAGGATGATATGATCCTTCATTAGAGAAATTTTAAGGTAAAAAATGGGCCTCAAAACAAAAATTTACAACATAAATAAACTTTATAAGAACCAATAGGATTGAATATGATGATTTCAACCATGGGGAATTACTCACCATTTTTGGAGCAAAAATGTTAAAAAAAAAAAAACCTACTTTTTCAACTTATCTCTCTACAATTTTACCCAAATTTCGAGTGGGAGCACTTGTTGGATGCATAATTTAATTTTACATCCAAGGCATACTCATGTTGCACACTTTCAATGAACCCTACTATACAAAAAATGTGAAATACATTGAGAAACATGACTGCAGTCACATTTTTCATATATTTCACATTTTGTGTAGTAAGGTCCATCAAAAGTATGCAACATCGGTACTCCTTGGATGAAAAAATAAATTTTACATCCAATGAGTGATCCCTCTTGAAATTTGAGCAAAATCATAGGGAGTTAAGTTGCAAATATGAGTTGAAAAGTTAGTTTTTTTATTTTTTCCCTCCAAAACTTGATGAGGTAATCTAACCTTATTTTATTATTTCCACTATTGTTTTAAAATATTCCTTAGGAGACCCATTTTTTTAGACCTCAAAATTTCTCTAATGCAAATGTATTAATTCTTCTTCACCAACATCAAAAATCATCACCTTGAGGAGGTAAAAGTCAACATGCAAGATATCTTATCTTCATTACTAGTTGAAGTTGATGTCATTCACAAACAGTGATGAACAAAATGATTAGCCGTTTGGAGGAAGACATATGTTGCCTCACCAACGACCTATGAGCTAGCCAAAGGGGTGGTTGAGTAAAACATGAGATTCTTCAAAATACATCTAACACAGGAGGAGTTGATGACGATGCAAGATATAAAGATCCAAACATGTAGTAGGAATGAGCTAAGAAGGAAGGGTCTTTGCTTCATTTTCAATTACACTTGGGAGGCTTAACCACTCATGCTTGAGTTGCACAAAGGAGATGACAAAGGCATATTAGGTGGAGATTCCTTCTAACTTTCTAGATGAGGGTTCTCGATCTATAGTAGAGTCCATGGTTTTACCAAGATACTTCTAAGGATCATGAGCAAACAGGTGGTGGTATTGAAAACAGACCAAATTTGTAACCAGGTTTGACAAAGGCATATTATGAGCAATCGATAGACCCCATGGGAGACATTCAAGGAGATGAATCACCCCTGGTGATTTGTCATGAGCAATGTATTGTGGGGTATGATTCAGATGAGGAGCATGATATGCACAGTGTGCATGATGGGCCATTTGTGGAGGGTGAGCTAGTGGCTCATGTTGAGCTCGTGATGGAGGAGGATGATAAACTGTCCTTTGGGCCATCCATTAGCAAGGAGTAGACATATGCATAGGAAGCCATTGGACTTGTTGAAACTTACCATTAAGAGGCGCTAGAGACTAATAGGGTAGCTTTGTAGGAGATTGGTATACTGGAGGAGGACAAAGTTTCTAGTTAGATGAGTGGGGATATTCTAGAGATGGTGGTACATCCATCTATGGGTCTACCCATTGATGAGGTGAAAATAGGTGTAGTGGAAACAGGGAGGGCTCTAATATTTACTGGCAGAAGCCCTCTCGAGGAGTACATAGATAGGCCTTGTGTGTAACAACCCTAGTGAAAATTCCATGTAATAAAAGTTAATAAAGGAAAAATAATAACCACGGTTGATGGAACAGTTATTCCAAGCTCAATGTTGGGAAAGACATCCTAGTGTGGGTTTTCATTGGTTATTATGGCTAAGGAAATTGTTAAAGGCAATGGCTAAGGATTTGGAAAGGAAAAATGACATTTTTGGCACATTTATTTATGAAAATAATAGAAATTAGGAGAAAAGGAAGGTGAAAGGTCATAGGTTGCATGTGAGGAAAATGAAGGAAAATAATGGAAAATGAAGAAAATAGAGGCCTAATTGATAAAAGGATTCTGAAGATTAGATGGTACCTTTTTGTCAAGTCAGTTTTGGAGCTCTCTCATTATTCTCTCTCTCTCTCTCTCTCTCTCACTCACTCTTGAACACTTAGAGTTTTCTTGGAAGACTTTGGCATTGGATCAAGAAAAGAAAAAAAAGGCAAGAGGAAGGAAGGATCAAGCAAGGAAGCGCAGGATCAAGTAGCTACAACATTATTCTTTGCATGTATCGATTTGCATGTGTGTTTTTCTTGCTAGATTTGGCATGCATGGTATTGCATGTGGCTCTTTGTTGCTATGGCATGGGTTTTTCCAGGTGCGAAAGTGTTTTCAGCCTAGCCTTTCCATTTGCAGATAGCTATGGTGTGATGGGGTTCTCATGTTTTGGTTGAGCTAGATATCCTAATGGATTCAAAGCTGCGTGAAGTGGATCTTCGAATGATATAACACATGGCCTAGTAACCCCTGAACCAGACTATGGGTTACGGTAAAGCTGGATTTTTTGTTGCCTCACTAGGCCTAGGAATCCTCAACCAGTGAATGGCGGGATATACAGTAAATCCTAGAGGTGGTTGTCCTTGATTAGGCCTGGGAATCCTTTCTAGTGAATGTCGAGATATACGGTAAAGACTTGAGGGTGGTGTTTTAGTTTAGGACCTAGTGATCCCTGGCTCAGATTGTGGATTGTGGTAAATCCTGAGAGACTAGGAGACAGGAAAATTACTGACGGTGTTTGTTATGCTTCTTAACCTGCAAAGCAATACCGAACCGAGAATATGCGAGAAAAAATACCGAGAACACAGAATATGCGAAGAAAATATACCCAGAACACAGAATAGCAATGATTTTATTACTCAGAGAGAAATGTTCACAGGCCTCTTCGAGGGGGCAACCTCCAATAGAGCAGAGCTCGATTACAAAACAAGACACGATGCTCCTCGCAGGGAGTCTCTATCCTTTATATATGACTCATACATGCAATACCACGGGTCAATACCGTGGGTTTTATTAATACCATCTATCTAATACTACCGCCCATTTATCCTTTATTTAATACTACCGCCCTTTTACAACTAATTGTGGTCCCATTTGCAACTAACTGGGTTAACCACTTCAAATATTAATATGGGCTTTATTGACTCTTGACTATGACGTGATCCCATGACATGAATAAGGGGGTTAGGGTGGGACCCTAACATGCCCTCCCCCTTAAGACTAGCCTTGTCCTTAAGGCTGAAGCTGCGGAAACTGCTGAAGAATAGTGGCTGGTTCCCAAGTTGCATCTTCCGGAGAGGTGTCTTTCCATTTGACGAGGACCTCTTTAATCATGCGGCCGCGCAGGTGCTTGTCTCATGTGTCTAGAACCTGTTCCGGTTGAAGCCATATTGACCCTTCCTCGTCCAATTCCGGTAGACTGGTTTGAACTCGGCAATTGTTCCCAATCACTTTCTTGAGGCACGATACATGGAAAACTGGGTGGATTTTTGCTGTAGGTGGCAAAGCCAACTTGTAAGCCACTTCTCCAATGCACTGAAGTACTTGGTATGGTCCATAGATTTTTGGAGAGAGCTTTTGACAACCCTTGTCTTTGAGTGATGTTTGCTTATATGGTTGCAGCCTCAAAAAGACCTGATCCCCTTCTTGAAATTGGCGTTCTGAGCGATGTTGGTCAACCTGTTGCTTCATACGGTTCTGAGCTTGATGAAGATTCTTGCGCAGATGGGCGAGCATGG
>APFE031752820.1:92721-228098 GCA_000404065.3 Pinus taeda | reverse complement strand
GGAACAATTGCCGAGTTCAAACCAGTCTACCGGAATTGGACGAGGAAGGGTCAATCTGGCTTCAACCAGAATAGGTTCTAGACACACGAGACAAGCAACTGCGCGGCCGCATGATTAAAGAGGTCCTCGTCAAATGGAAAGACACCTCTCCGGAAGATGCAACTTGGGAACCAGCCACTATTCTTCAGCAGTTTCCGCAGCTTCAGCCTTGAGGACAAGGCCAGTTTTAAGGGGGAGGGCATGTTAGGGTCCCACCCTAACCCCCTTATTCATGTCATGGGATCACGTCATAGTCAAGAGTCAATAAAGCCCATATTAATATTTGTAAGTGGTTAACCCAGTTAGTTGCAAATGGGACCACAATTAGTTGTAAATGGGCGATAGTATTAAATAAAGGATAAATGGGCGGTAGTATTAGATAGATGGTATTAATAAAACCCACGGTATTGGCCCGTGGTATTGCATGTAGGAGTCATATATAAAGGATAGAGACTCCCTGCGAGGGGCATCGTGTCTTGTTTTGTAATCGAGCTCTGCTCTATTGGAGGTTGCCCCCTCGAAGAGGCCTGTGAACATTTCTCTCTGAGTAATAAAATATTTGCTATTCTATGTTCTGGGTATATTTTCTTAACATATTCTGTGTTCTCGGTATTTTTCCGCGCATATTCTCGGTTCGGTATTGCTTTGCAAGTTAAGAAGCATAACAAAAGTGGTGTGAGTTCCATAAGAGTTCTACTCACAACACAAGTGATCGGCTTCAACCCATATCTATAAAAGAGAGATCTGGTTCATCTTGCAGTAAGCAGCCTATAAAAAATAGAGCAAGATCTGTAGTCATCTTGGAAATTTGGACCCACAAGCCTGTCCCTCGTCTCATTTGTATAGTGTTTTACAGTGGTATGTGCGAGGGGTGTGGGGAATGGAGTGGAGAGAGGTGCAGCGGGGTTACTGTCTCTCTGCGGTGATAGTTTCCCATGGGGTGGCTCCGGTGTGAGCAGTTGTATCTGAGCGGCCCAGCTAAACGTGTAACCTTCGACTGAATAGCATGTCCATTTATACCTATTCCTTTTGCCTGCTGTGTATTTTCACGTATGAATCATCCATCCACACAAAGAATACCCCGCCCATGCTAAGTAATATGCCATCCAAGCTCCACAATAATACAACGGGCCAAGCAGTCACTGGTGGCCGAGCTAAAGGTTTTAGAATCAGATGCATGTTCCAACTCTAAGTTAGAACCCGACAAGGGGAATGACCAAGGGAAGTAGATTATCGATGTGGAGCCCAATGCCACAGTTGCCACCACAAAGATCTGGAAGGAGGAACCCGAAGATCCATAGGAGGAGGAGCGTCTCTTCCACTCCCAGATGTGGGTAAAGGGCTCCCCGCTACAGTTCATTGTCGACAGCGGGAGCCAAAAGAACCTCATTTCGGCAGAGGTCGTGAAGCAGCTAGGCTTACCGACCACAGCACATACACAACCATACACCATCGAGTGGCTTCACCAAGGACGAGATCTCCGCGTGAGCCAGTAGTGTCACCTTCCATACAACATGAGGTATTGTGTGACGTTGCTCCCCTTGATGTTTGTGATGTATTATTAGGACAACCATACTTGTGGAAGCGACATGTTGTGTATGAATCAAGGCCTCGTGTTGTTATTGTTACTTTGAGAAATAAGTTGTACAGGATACCGAAGGTAGCATCGCCTATCGCCATCTCTTTGGTTACTACAAAACAATGGAATAAGCTCATTTCCAAAACCGGGAAATTTGTTTTCCTGATGATACGCCCTCAAGGAAAGAAGAAGATGATGGCCATAACCTCCAGATAGGGCCCCTCCGCACGACAAATACAGATGGACAAGGTTGTGGAGGAGTATGATGACATCTTCACCTCCCTTGCAGGGGTTCCTCTGCACTGTCAGGTCAAGCACTCCATCGATCTGACCCCAGGTGCACCACTGCCCAATGGACCAATATATCGGCAATCCATTTTGGAGAATGATGAAATCAAGACGCAGATTCATTAGCTACTGCAGAAAGGTCACATCCATCCAAGTTCATCACCCTATGGGAGCCCAATTGTGTTGGTACAGAAGAAGGATGGGACTTGGAGACTCTGTATTGACTATCAGGTGTTGAACAAGATCACTGTCCATAATAGGTACCCGATCCCACGGATTGATGACCTCCTAGACCAACTGAAGGGGGGAAATATTTCAGCAAGATCGATTTGAAGTCAGGATATCACCAGGGACCAATCGAACCCTCCGATGTGTGGAACACTGCCTTCAAAGCCAAGGAGGGCATTTTCGAATGGTTGGTTAAGCCTTTCGGTTTGACGAATGCTCCTGCAACCTTCATGAGGCTAATGGATGACATCTTGTGGCCATTCACCAACTCATTTGTAGTGGTATACTTGGATGACATCCTAATCTTCAGCTAGAGTTGGGAAGAGCACCTCCACCACACTGAAGTTTCCCAAACACTTGCAGCAACACAAGTTTGTGCCAATTTGGAGAAATGCACTTTGGATGACCCAGTTCATATCTAGGATACATTATTGATGAACAGGGGGTGCATGTGGATCCAGCCAAGATCCAAGTCATTCGGGATTGGCCATCTCCAACCACTCTAACAGAGCTCCGCAACTTTCTAGGTCTTTCCAACTTCTACTGTAGGTTCGTGTTGGGATTTTCTCATATCACTTGGCTCTTGAGTCAAGTCACCAAGGGAGGAGTGAAAGCAAAATTCTTTTGGTTTGAATCTCAATAGAAGGCATTCACAGAGTCAAAATATCGCCTCTTCTCAGCACCAGTGCTCACATTACCAAACTTGCAACAACCATTTGAGGTCAAGATAGATGCCTCTGACTATGCTATTGGGGCAATCCTTACTCAACACGGAAATCCAGTGGCATATCACAATGAGACACTTTCAGACACAGTCTTGAAGTATCCCACTTATGACAAAGAGATGTATTACATTATGCAGGCCTGCCAACAATGGAAGCATTACATTTTGGGGAAGGAAACGGTCATCCAAATAGACCATCGACCCCTACAGTTCATACAAACCCAAGGGAAATTGCAAAATAATTGCCATCAGAAGTGGTCCACATACCTGCAACAGTTCCATTTGAATATCAAGTATAAGAAGGGCAGCACCAATAATGTTGCAGATTGCCTCACTCGACCACCTATCATGGCGTTAGCCACCGTGCTCAACTCTTGTGAGCACGAAACTTTTGATTGGCCACTTCTCTAGAAAAGTGACCCAGAATTCGACCACACATAGCGGACACTCTTGGAGGGTCAGCATGTTCCAGATTTTCACCTCCAGGATGCCCCGTTATGCCACCTAGGTCACCTTTGTGTTCCTTCAAGCGAGCGTGCCAAGATGATTTGGGAAGCACACTACAGTCAAGTTTTTGGGCATTTCGAGGTCGAAAAAACAATGGCAGTACTACAAAAGTATTTCCATTAGCTGAATCTTTGACAAGATGTTGGGAAGTACATCAGATCATGCACTGCCTGCACCATTGCCAAACCGACCATCAAGAAGCAAGGCCTCTATACCCCGCTGCCTGCCCCTAGTCGACCTTAGGAATCCATCTCCATGGATTACATGTTGAGCCTTCCTTCTAATAAGCATGGAAACGATTGTGTTTTTGTGGTCGTTGACAAGTTCTCGAAGATGGCCATTATGGCGGCCTACAAGAAGAATATCACAGCAGAAGCCACTGCTAAACTCTTTCTTGAATGAGTGTGGGTACACTTTGGGATCCCACATTCTATCATCTCAGATCGGGATAGCAGGTTCCTTAGTACATTTTGGTCCACTCTCTAGTCGATGTTGGAGACCAAACTCACTAAGTCCATAGCCTTCCATCCTCAAATTGATGGCTAGACAGAGGTTTTCAACAAGATGATCATACACATTCTACGCATGTACAACTCAAAGCATCCACGCATATGGGATGAGAGCCTCCCCTATGTTCAGCACAGTTACAACCGGGCTCTCTAGAGCTCGACTGGCCACAACCCTTTTCAGGTGGGCTTGAGATTCCAGCCAATATGTCCCATTGATGTGGCCATGCCATTTGCAGCTACTCACGCAGATTCAACTCATGTCTAGTCTGAAACAGATAAGGTAAACAGCTTCATTGACCACATCCAACATATTTGCTAGCAGATCCACTACATTCTAGAGAAATCAAATGCCAAGTACAAGCAGTGACATGATCAACATCGGGTGCCACACAAGTTTCACGTGGGCGACAAAGTCCAGTTGCACTTGCAAAAGGAATGCCTTACCGGAGCTTATCAGAAAATCAGTCCATTATGATATGGTCCTTACACCATTACCAAGGTTGTGGGAGACAATGCATTTGAGCTCAGCATTCCCCCATTCCTTGGCCTGCACCCAGTGCTCAATGTGGACCACCTTCGGCCATACTTTCCACCATTACTAGACACATCCGACATTTCAGAACAGCTCACACCCATAGAGTTAAATCCAGATTTCATGGAATGATCTGCAATTGATCAAATCATGGACACACAGATCAAGCACACTCACTAGCAGAATATCCAACTGTATCGAGTTGTCAAAGAAGGCCAACTCCTTCACTAGGGCAAGTGGCTCACTAGGGACAAGTTTAGCAGAAGTTTCTCATCTCATGGAGGAACTCAACGCAATGGGGACCTGTTAGCTCTGTTATGTAGTGTTGACTTGTTAATGTCAAAGAGAAGCATGGTCTGTTGGTCCGTGTCCAAAAGAGGGCTCACCTTTGGTCATTCCCCCTTTTCTTCCTACCCCGTTTACCTTCCTCTATCTTCATTTCCCTATTTTGCTTCCTAAACCCGACAAAATAGTCCCTTTGGCCTTAAGCCCCGAGTGCAAAACCACCATAAAACCTCACCAATATGACCTCGCGCACTCATAAACCCCTCGCTGAATCCCCGCCATTGATCATTCCCTGCCAATCCAACGGCTCTCATCGAGTCCAATAAAATGACCCACTCAATCATTTCCCATCATCTGATCATCTCCATAAAGATCCAACATCATTTGCTCTCATCGCACCAACAACCCAATCAAATGTTAGCGTGCAATGAGAGCGGTTTTTCTCTCTCATCTGTCGCTACGTGTCGATTGTTGAATGGAATCACGCGACATCGAGCATTTACCGCCTAGGGCCCGAAAGCAGTGCGATAAATACCATTTATCGCCCGCACCCGTTAAACGACCGTGTAGTTTTGCTTCCCAATGATCATCTGATCTGTCCGCTGAAGATCTGACAGCCCCAAATCACCCCACTCTCACCCCAACCGATAGCCTCCGTCGAGTCATCTCCGGCGTTCATTTCCTCAATTCGACGACCACCCTTCCCTCTCATCTCGAATATCCATTTGCCATGCATTCCACATCCTTGACCACTCTGTTGCTCGAAGAAGAAGATGACCAGCTTGCTAGTACCAGTCACAGTCAGTCCCCAACAACCATATTTAATAGACAGAATGGCCAAAGGGGAAAAGGACGAAGCATGACCTTGTAACTGAATTTATCAGTTATGGAACTGCATTGGTACGAGCACTCCAACAGCCTAAAAGGGCAACATAGCACCTGAACAGATCGAATTCATCCACTGAAGCAAGCAAACACATTCAGAGACTCCATCAAGTAGTTAAATGCGGTTGGTGGTCAATTATGACCCCTCCATACCTAAATGGCCAAGTGCCCTTGTAATGTAAAATCTATAAATACCCAGAAGAAAGATGTAATCAAGGTTGGCATTTGATGTAATCTTCGACTTCTGGAGACTGTAGATATTTTGTCACTTGCAATGTCTCATCTTCATTTTCAGCTAATACAAGCTTATTTTGTTGTTAACTACTCACTGTCCATTTTCTTCTTATTCTAAGCTTGTGCCTAATATGTTGTATTCTTGAGCTCATGGTCTTGCACTAGATAACTGTCATCTTATCTCTGTGTTAAAATCTTGTATGCATGATTGAATAGGTTGTCCAGGTTTCTTTCTACCTAATGCAAGAGAGTTGTCATCCTGCCTGTGCATTGGTAGAATAGATTTATAGGTTTCTTTACTAGTTACAGCTAGCCATCACATGGTCTTGTGCATTTGCTGGTGTGGTTAGTATTCTCCATTTTCACCCAATATCTAAAATTGTGAGCATTGGTGGTCTAAAGCCTTGTGGTCTGGGGGTGTTCACGCATGTCTAGAGTGAAACAAAGTAGAAGTGGTTATTTGGCTTGAACCAAACCATCATTCCTTCCATTAAACCTGCAACAATAGCTGAATTTATATGTTACCAAGCATCTCAGAGCTACAACCTAGGAGAGTTTCTTGGAATCCCAACATAATTGGCGCCATTGCCAAGGAGAGGAGATTGAAGCTCAGCTTCCTTGGGAGAACGACACAGATCTAGCTTTGATGATAGACAAAGTCTAGACACATTTTTGGTTGTAATCATCTATATGGTGACTCTACTAGAGGTCGAACCTCTTAGCGACTCCACAGTACAGTTATGGCTTAGTTTGTGAGACATACTCGAAGAAATCCTTAGAAACCACCAGTTTACCCAGTGCCTGACCCTGAGAAGATTGTCAAACAAAGCAAGATCTCACGAAAACAAAGCAAGATTGGGATCAAGTAAGCCTAAACAATCTTATGTATCTCTGCAAGAAAGGCTTGTAACTAAGCATGTACATGTTGAAAATATAGAGCCTAGCACTCTTAATGAAGAAATACTCTCAAAGATTCATAAAGCTCCTTGTCCGGTAAGTTCCCCTTTGGATCTCAGTCCAAAGGAAACCTCCCTTCCAGTTCATCATATTCCTTTAGCCCTGTCAGTCATTTCTCAACTCCCTACCTTTCAAACTACCAATATCCTTCCCTCTAGCCTAGTCATGGCAGGCCCACAAGGACCTACCAAAATGGAAAGAATCATAGCTGCTAGGTATGGACCCCTAGTCCTGCCTGTTCCTTTTAATGCCATGCCTACAAGAGACTATCAAAAGTACATGCCTAAGTTCACTGGTACAGAGGGAGTAACAGCTAATGAACATCTTGAGTCCTTCTATAGCTATGCTGATAATCTAGATATTAGTGAAGATGATTTGTGGATGAGGGTATTTGTCCAAAGCCTAGATGGAGAGGCTAAAAATGGTTCAGAGAATTAACCCCTAGGTCTACAGCAGACATTGAGGCCTTAGATGATGTGTTCCTAAAGCATTGGGAGGATAAGAAAGATTTTCTCTACTATCATAATGAGTTTGGGAACTTACAGAGGGAAAATGGTGAGTTGTTGTCTGATTTCAATAAGAGATTTAACCACATGTACAACAAGATACCAACTGAAGTGAAGCCTACCCCCACCTCTGCCAAACTCACCTATGCCAATGCCTTTGATGTTGACTTCTGCCTACTATTGAGAGAAAGAAGATGTGCTTCTTTAGATGATATGCAAGATGCAGCCTTAGAAGTAGAATCAAACATCATGGTTGCAGAAAAGCTAAAAGGTAATGCTGATAGAAGAAGGCAAAGGGGTGAGCCCCTATCATCTTCACATCCTAAGATCGATAAAATGACCAAGATGATAGAGTCATTAGCCTCTAAAATCTCCAAGCTGAAGGCTGGCCAGCGTTCAGGGAAAGCAAGGGTTCCAATACCTTTGCTCTTCCAAATACAAATCCATATAGAAGAGCAAATGAGCAGTTGCAGATTTTGCAAAGAAACAAAGATGCCAATGAAGACCAAAGGGTGAAGACCCCGTTTCAAAATACAGTCATGGAAGAAGAGCAGTTTGAAGAAGATGATGAGATCCATGGTATGGAAGAGAAGGGCAGTGCCCCTTTTTTAACCAAAGCTGCCCATGAGAAGTCATCATTCAATGGTCAGATCAGCCAAGAACGAGATGGTGAAGCTATTCTTCAAACTGTCGATCCGCAACATTATGATCTAAGATCTATAATGAATAATGTCAAAGAAGTTGCTTCTCATAAAGTTGTTGTCCTTGTAGAGCAACATGCTAATAAGCAGAAGCAACTAGCAGTTGATCCTATCATCCTCAAAGCTCTAGCCATAGAGGTAAGAGGCCTTGACAGGTCCCCTTCTTCTTTCAGTTTTCAATCAGAAATTCAGAAGCCAAGAATGCCTATGCCTTTGAATGAACCAGTGAAGAATAAGTCCCCCAAGAAATCTATCCTTGAAAATCTTGAGCCTAAAATCATCCAAGCTTCCACTAACTATGCAAATCTGAAAATTGACCAACCTGTTGTTATTCTCAGCCCAATGATAAAAAATTGTGAAGTCAGCTCCCCATCATCTTATGTTCCTTTGTCTGTTCAAGATACAATCCCTCATAATTGCCCCCTAGGCACTAGAGCCAGCCATAATTCAATGCCCAAGGCTGACATGGATAATCTCAGTCTTGATATTACGAAGCCTACCCAGTTAGCCTCTACACATCTTGAAAAGGCAATTTGCCATATCACAGAGGAAGAGGGCCCACAGATTTGGGACACCTTCTTTGATGGGGCTTGTTCTAAGAAAGCTACAGGAGCAGGTGAAGTCTTTGTGTCTCCCACACAAGGATACATTGATTCACCATTTATATTAATTGTTCAAGCCACAAATGACACAACCGAGTACACAATAGCCCTTATTATTCAGCAGGTGTACAAAAGCTTCCACGAAAAATATCCAAGGATGAGAGCACACAGAGAGGGGGTGAAATATAAACCATCTCTACCTGATAAGGTCAAATGCCCTAAACATTTTGAGGTAGGTGATCAAATCAACTGCCCTTTGCAAGTCTTTGATGAACTGGCTGATATGCATATTGACCAAGAGAAAGGAACCATTCATAGAAAGGTAGAAAGGGTCAATTCTCAGTTTAGTGATTGTTTTCTCTAATGGGATGCACTGAAGGAAAGGCAGGGAGATCCTGGTAAATTCGTGCTCTATGGACTTGATAATTCGTCATCACTCAGGTCCAGGGGAACAATACTTTCATGTTGCAAAGTATAGAAGGAGAAACAGTTTTTGATGGCCCAATGAATGGGCGGTTTTTAAAGGTTTATGTTGTTTAAGGCTTTTTAGGCCCCAGTATTGTAAATATGTTCTTTTTACAAGTTTTAGTGTAGGATTAGTTAGACTCCATGCCCAATGGAACACTAGGAAATATTGTTGATCTTGTTTTTATATAAAGGCAGTGGTCTACGGTTCTTGAAACCTCACAAGGAGGATTTCATCCCCAGAATAGCTAGTGTTAGCTCTTCTATGCAATGCTAACTTGTTAATGTCGGAGAGAAGCATGGTCTATTGGTCCGTGTCCAAAAGAGGGCTCATCTTTGGTCATTTCTCCTTTTCTTCCTACCCCATTTACCCTCCTCTATCTTCATTTCCCTATTTTGCTTCCTAAACCCGACAAAATAGTCCCTTTGGCCTTAAGCCCCGAGCGCAAAACCACAAACCCACCATAGAACCTCACCAATATGACCTCGCATGCTCATAAACCCCTCGCTGAATCCCCGCCGTTGATCAATCCCCGCCAATCTAATGGCTCTCATCGAGCCCGATAAAGTGACCCGCTCAATCATTTCCCACCGTCCTCCATAAATATCCAACGGCATTCACTCTCATCGCACCAGCAACCTAATCGAATGTTAGCACGCAATAAGAGTGGTTTTTCTCTCTCATCCGCTGCTACGTGTCGATTCTGAATGGAATCGCGCGACCTGAGGCATTTACCGCCTAGGGCTCGAAAGTGGTGCGATAAATACCATTTACCGCCCGACCAACCTGCCGCGCCCGTTAAATGATTGTGTAGTTTCGCTTCCCGATGACCGTCCGATCTGTCTGCTGAAGATCTGAAGGCCCCAAATCACCCTGCTCTCACCCTAGCTGATAGCCTCCGTCGAGTCATCTCCGTCATTCGTTTCCTCGATCCAACGGCCACCCTTCCCTCTCATCTTGACTGTTCGTTTGCCATGCATTCCACGTCCTTGACCACTCTGTTGCCCAAAGAAGGAGATGACCAGCTTGCCAGTACCAGTCACAGTCAGTCCCCAACAACCATATTTAACAAACAGCATGGCCAAAGGGGAAAAGGACGAAGCACAACCTTGTAACTGAATTTATCAGTTATGGAACTCCACTAATACGAGCACTCTAATAGCCTAAAAGGACATCACAACACCTGAACAGATCAGATTCATTCACTGAAGCAAGCAAACACATTCAGAGACTCCATCAGGTAGTTAAATGCGGTTGGTGGTTAATTATGACCCCTCCATACCTAAATGGCCAAGTGCCCTTGTAATGCAAAATCTATAAATACCCAGAAGTAAGATGTAATCAAGGTTGGCATTTGATGTAAGGTTCAACTTCTGGAGACTGTACATATTTTGTCACTTGCAACGTCTTGTCTTCATTTTCAGCTAATACAAGCTTCTTTTCTAATAACTGCTCACTGTCCATTTTCTTCTTATTCTAAGCTTTTGCTTGATATGTTGTATTCTTGAGTTCATGGTCTTTAGCACTAGATAATTGTCATCTTATCTCTGTGTTAAAATCTTGTATGCATCATTGAATAGGTTGTCCAAGTTTCTTTCTACCTAATGTCATCCTGTCTGTGCATTAGTATAATAGATTTACAGGTTTCTTTACTAGTTGCAGCCAGCCATCACATGGTCTTGTGCATCTGCTAGTGTGGTTAGTATTCTCCATTTTCACCCAATATCTAAAACTGTGAGCATTGGTGGTCTAAAGCCTTGTGGTTTGGGGGTGTACATGCATGTCTAGAGTGAAACAAAGTAGAAGTGGTTATTTGGCTTGAACCAAACCAGCATTCCTTCCATTAAACCTGCAACAATAGTTGAATTTATATGTTACCAGGTATCTTCGAGCTACAACCTAAGAGAGTTTCTTGGAACCCCAGCAGGACCATTGCTTGATAAGGGGGGGAGGAATGATCCAGGTGGATATTGGTGGCCACCCGCGAAGTCCACTTGGACCCCCACCATTGTTTCTTTCACCTTTTCAGTTTCCTTAATTGTAGCATAGTTTACTATTTTTAGCAGTTTTTCAGGTCATGGACTTCCGAAGCCATTTTGAGGCCCGAAACTACGTTTTTTGGGAAAATTGGGAGCGACATGTATCCATGGACCGATGTTTCTCTTCTCAAAGTTGTAGTTCTCAGATATATCTTTCTAACGAGATATTGTGCGCATCAAACAAAGATCGTATGCCAAAGTTACGACCCCGGGAAGTTGATGTACCAATTTACCCAAACAGGGCCCACAGTTTGGTGTTTCATCTTCTAGGGTTAGGTTTTTGGATGTTTAGGGTTTTCCATTGTTTCTCAACAATAACTGGGCCTTCAAGCCTCATTGTAACACATTTTAGAGGCATGTAGCCGCCACATCTCTTCTCATAGATAAGCTACCATTGCCTAGCTAGTTTATTTCCATTTCTGTTTGTAAGCATATTTCAGTATTTTACAGTAATGAAATGAAGTATTATTTCTATTGCATCTCTATATGTATGGTTATATCTATAATTTGTTGTGTTCCTATTTAAATATGGATCACAAGTGAAGACCATGGATGTAATAAAGAGATATAATAAGAGGTCTTCTACCTTATTCAAGTAGGAAGTGGAAAAAAATGAAGATTTGGTTCAAGAAAAGCGAGTCAAAACCTCCATTGGGATGGTTGATGTTGAGCTCTTAAATTGGATTCTATACACAAGATTTTCTAGAAGCCAAGACACCAAAAACCCCAAATCAGTGGAACTCTACTAGCATAATAAGTCTTTGACTACTAAGGTGGTAGAGGGAAAAGGGACTCAACAATAGGTCGTCCTAGAAAAATTATAATTCTTGGATAGGAAATATGAATCCCCGGTCAAAACAATTCAAGGAATTGAAGTGGCTATGTAGGAACAAGATCAATATGAGCAAACTCAAGCTATAGAGGCTCAGGTAGCCACTCTACTAGTCTACATTTATGTATACTCAAGCCTTAGAGAATGGGGAGTAGCAACCCTATTCTTGAGTCTATGTTATTTTTGTCAATATTTTCAATTTATCTTTGAATCATCAATTTTGATGTCCAATATCATAGTTTAGACTAGTTACATGTAGTAGTATGTTTTATGGATAGCTTTTTCCATTTCTCTAGTGCTATAATTTTTCCACTAAAGATAAGAAATTATAGTATATACAATTTTGTTAGCAGTTTTGATTATTACAAACTAAACCCTTGGGAGTTTGGACCTCAGACTAGAAAATATATATTATTTTTTATAATATTAATGAATGGATAGGTAATTTACAAAAAGGAAAAAAGTATTCAAGTGTGAGGAAGAAGGATGAAAGGATTGAATAAAAAGAGGATGGGAGAATATCATTGCATCAATTGCCACATAAGCACCAAATAATAAACACCTAGTATACTTTAAGAAAAGAGAGGGATTCCCAACCATAACTAAAAATTAGTGAGGATACATATACAAATAAAAGGGTTGATATCTTATTCCTCCACTTATGAATTTATATTTTGACCAAAAAAAAAAAAAAAACCCTTACTTGACCTTTGAAGATGGAAATTATGGACATAAACCTAAAATATAACTAAAATAATTCTAGATTATGGTGCACATACAAACAAACTATATGCAAAGTATTCCCAGGTATGTCTATCAATTGTGGTAGTGAATTTAAGATTGCCAACGTGATGAACACATTAATTTTCATGGTAATGGAGGATATTTTCCAATCTCTCCTTATGATATGGCTCCCATTTTTATATGTGGGAGAAAATGGTAAGAAAAATAAAGTTCAAAAGAAAGCAAAGAAGGTTACTAATCTAGATTGGATCACTATATAATTATTCATCCATCTTGATACATAATGGAAAATTTGAAGAAATCAACTTAATTGATCAATTTTATTGGTGGGGCTCAATTTGGAGAATTGGGGTTTGAAACTTTCCAAGGACAATTGAGGCTTTAAATGATATCTTTTAGGGGTAAAAATTTCCTTCTTAAGTGCCGGACCTTGAAATGTTATCCTACAATTAGAGACTTTTCCAATAGTGTAAAAAAGATGTCAATCAAAGTTAGAATGCCAAATTTTTGCCTCCCATAAGTCAATCTATTATGATTGACCACCACTACTTGAAAGGATGCCACATCAACCCTAGTTACTCATGGAAAATGGGTTAGCCACGTGAATACTATGAAGAAGACTCTACAAGGGTCAAAGTTGTAACTCTAGTTGAGAGTTAAAGGAGTCAAACTTGACATCTCGTTAGCTAACGGCTACGTTATAACCAGACCACCATGAGGAAAAGTGGTTCCTTTCATTTTCGATGGTATCTTGTTCCACAATAGAACACAACAATAAGGGGTGGGTATGAGAGACCTTAACAAAGGGGGTTTACTACCTATAGGCCTGTTAGGCCACATGACTTAGGTAACTCCACAAAGATTACCTTATCCTTTAGACTTGCATAATTTCCATTCCATACTAAAGAGAGTAGAGAATCCTAAACTCATAGCTAGGTTTTCTCTCACAAGTGTTTCCTAGATCATATCTTGTGTTCATTGTGGTTGGTGTGTGACTGTATTTCATTGTTCTCTATGTTTTCACATTTTATCTATTACATTCATAAGCAAGAAACACTAATTAATAAATATGGAATCTAGGGAAATTTACCCTCAGAGTATAGATTATAGTTTATTTTTATTAGATCTATAGTGATGAACTATCTAATGGAACTTTCACTACATGTTACAGATTAGCTATGAGGGAGATGAAAGAATGTAGGGGGGCTTCTCTTATGTATATAGGAGTAATGAATTCCATTAGAAACCCCAATGGGAGGAGGCCAATCCCCAAGGAACTTTATTATATAATGATGTATTTTGCTACTATATGTAAGTAGAGAGAGTTAATATTAACTCCTATAATGATCTTATGATGCATGCAAATCCAAATAAGGGATAACAAGGGACGAATAGAAGCCCAAGACCAAAATGAGTCAAAGTGAGGGATAAAATTCATCTAAAGAGTAGCAAAATCACCAAATACATCAATAACAACATAAATTGGTGGTCTAAAGGGAAACAAATGATCTATTATAATTGGATGTATGTGTTGTGTGCATTTGTTTCTATTTGTGTGTGTGTTGTTGGGGGATTGAGATTTTGCATGTTATATTATTCGTATTTTATGGTGCTAATGAAATATTTATCCTTGATAAGCTTCTAAAATGAGGTATACATGGGCATACAAATCATTGATTAACACATGGGTAATTCTTGAGTAAAATGATCACTTGGAATTATGGTGTTGGGGTAAGGTGTTTTGTGGGGGGGAGGATCATTTATGAACCAAAAGGAAGAAAATAAATTGAGTGTGCTTAGGGTCTCATTGTCACCACAAATAATAAAGTAGTAGTACTTGCAGTTTTAAAGAGACTCACCCTGGAGTTATCAAAGTCATCTTAATTGGATCAAAGCTCTACACTATTAAACACTCCCATTTAGCCTCCCTCTTATCAAAGCGTGTCGATGAAATATGGCTATAGCAAAAAAAAAATCCATTCTTTTGAATTTTATTACACCCTCTACTCATTGAATTCGAAAGTTGACTCAAAAGCCAATAACAAGGTCTCGCTTGGAGACGACACTCTCAGTATACAAGGTGGATGGCAGGGGAGGGAAAGGGTGTACGACAATTATCTCCATGTATCCCCTTCCTTGAATGTCATTAATATGATATCATTCCATACTTCCACATGTATAAGCATGTTATTGGTGGAAAGAGTATTAATTAAACCCTCTCCTCTCATCCTTGAGAATATTGAATCCTCCTACAATGATGTTAATACAAGTTTGGGGATATGATTGTTCTCACATGTGGGATATTTAGGAAGGTTGTCAAGATAAATATGTCCATAAGGGAAGTTGAACATGTGATTATGGGATTGAAGCAATTCTAAGTATCCATCCAAGTTTAGGTATAATTGATTGGATTCATTCTTAACAATGAGGACATCCATCCATGGTGCACTACCACTTTCATAATCGATGTTGCACTATATAATTTGCAGGAGCTATAGAAAGGTCGGAAGCACTATGAGAAGAATGTTAAGGAGACTAGTAAAATTGTGGCTCTCTCAATTAATAATTGAGTTGGTGAAAAGAGGAAATAGAGAGCCAAATAAAGGAGAAGAACAAGTTATGAGACTAGTGCACAATTGATGCAGGGGAACACGTCATTAACTTGTAAGAATGGGAGGAAAATTTGTGGGCCCTCGTGATCATCCACCAAGATAAGAAAGTTCAAATGCCCTCTACCATAGTGGAACTATAATATTTGGTTGGAATAGTTGTGGACCATCTCCTTCCTGCTTGTAATGTCTTCTAATATGTCCATAAGGGATGTTGAACATGTAATTATGGGATTGAAGCAATTCTAATTCTCCATCCAAGTTTGGGTATCATTGATTGGATTCATTCTTGACAATGAGGACATCCATCCATGGCACACTACCAATATCATAATAGATGTTGCATTATATAATTTGCAGGAGCTCTAGAAAGGTTTGAAGCACTATGAGAAGAATGTTAAGGAGACTAGTAAAATTATGGCTCTCTCAATTAATAATCGAGTTGGTGAAAAGAGGAAATAGAGAGCCAAATGAAGGAGAAGAAAAAGTTATGAGACTAGTGAACCATTGATGCAGGATAACACGTCATTAGCTTGCAAGAATGGGAAGAAAATTTTTGGGCCCTCGTGATTGTCCACCAAGAGAAGAAAGTCGAATTGTCATCTACCATAGTGGTACTACAATATTTGGTTGGACTAGTTGTGGACCATCTCCTTCTTCCTTGTAATGTATTTTAATAAAATATTATTTGAGACTTTAAAGATGAGTTCATAAAACTAGCAAAGTATAATTCTCAAGATAAATTGAAGTCACATATTGATACATAAAACTAGGAAACTTAGCAACAAATACCAACATTTAGTTAGGCAATAAATATAACCAATAATGGGAACAAATGAAAATGTAGAAGATAAGAGGAGGAGGAAAGAGGGAAAAGAAAAGGAACATAAGAAGAAGAGGAAAAGAGGAAGGAGGGGAAAAATATGAGAAAATAAAGGAGGATGGGAGGAGGAGGAGGAGGAACAAAGAGAAAAATAAGATGAAAATGAAGAGGAAAAGGGGGAAGAAGAATAAGAAGAGGAAGGAGGAGGAGGAGGAGAAATGGGAGGGAAAGATCATTTATATTTTGTTAATTTATGTTTCTCATTTCAACATTTAAAATCTTAATATGACAAATGTACCCCTAAATCTCAAACCTACCTCCAAAAACATAAATATGCGATGAATGTTGAACCTTAGCCATTCAATCCATATATCTATAAGGAATCTCAAACCATGGCCATAAAATCCATAAATTATAGTATATTGTTCATTATTGTAAAATGCAATAGTTTTAGGGAAATAAATTCCACAACACATAAGAGGAGGAGGAGGAAGAGGAAGAACAAATAGAAAAAGAGGAGGAGGAGGAGGAGGAAAAATAAGCCTTGAAAAAGAGAAAAAAGGAAGAAGAAGAACAAAAAACTTTATTCTATTTTGTTAAATTCATTCATTACATTTATACATTAAAGTTATATTTAAAATCTTGTCCATAAAAATATACCCCTATAAAACCCTATCCCAAAAAACATAAATTTGCAACTAATCTCAAACCCTAGCCACAAAGCCTATAACTACAATATATTATTTATTACTTAAAATGTTTAACTATGAATTGAGACATAACATAAGTTGGTATAAAAGGATTTAACCATTTCTACAATACATTCATCCAATGATATCGATATATGGGAGATGCATATAACCACCTCTATATCTAGACATGCTCTCACATTGATAACTCATTAATAGATAAGGATGACACTTCATCAAGAGATAAGAATAACAACTCATAAGAGGTGATCTAGGACTTTTTTATTATATAGGGCTTCATGGGATAATAATCCCCCCTCAATCATAAGTTTGAATAATTACACCAGCAAGGAAACAAGAATTAGTGCATAGTTTGACATCATTTCAAGCTTTAATTTGAAACTTCTCAATTAAGTTTTGATGAACAAATGCATGAAAAAGGCATAATGTGGATGTTGAAAAATCATATAATATGAGAAATCCCACTATTTTAACATGTGAACTCTTATATTTGTAATTGTCTACTGCTGTGAACTCCATTATTTGATTGGACTGAATTTTGAGAAATGAATAAGCTCCAAGTTTGAATCTTCATTAAAAATGCTTGACAACCCAATCTAATGGAAAGCAACAATGCAAATTCTAATGACCATCTAGGTAAACAAAATGTACTCAATATTGCATTTAGAAAATGACACTCAATATTGCGTTTAGAAAATGACATGCAAATAGTGTCAATCAACATGTCAATCATCAATTTATTACAAGTGATGAAATCTTTGCAACTCTCTAGTTATTGTTGTCATTGAAACTTTGACTCTAACAATCATCATTAATCTTCCCCACTTTGTCAATTGAAAAGTGAGAAGTATGTCGACGAGATCCAAGCTTGAGGTTTGAAGTCTTCTTTGCTTTGATAACTTTTTCATCATTGTATATGTTGATTTTGGCTGATCACTAACCATTTTCATTTGATATCATGTATTTTGTGGTTTTTATTTTACCATTTACATATTTCATTTAATCAACGTACTCCCCCTCATGAAGCGCAAGAGAGTACCTTTCTCATTTAATTTTTGTACTTCCTCACTTTAAGGTGCCATTTTAGACTCATGGATTTAATTGTTAATGTAAAATGTTCCCCAATCATGCTCAAAATTATCATTTGTAACAATTGATTGAAAGTCTTATGTTTTTGTAACTTTTCCATGCAAATATGTCTATACTTATGTTTTAACTTGATGGTAAGAGTTAAGAAAAATCTTGATTTGTAGATTCCATCCTCAAGATTTGATCCAACCATAATGAATTACCTTCTTATTTCACTATTTTTCTGAAGCATGATTTGCCTTCCCACAATGAAGACAAGGATGGAGATTAAAACACTACGTCTCCATATGGCCAACTCAATGAAAATGTTAGCTCTTAATAATTCTCTCAATGTGTTTATCATCAACATAATTAACTCATGCATAAACTTGTTGAACATTTGAATCTTTCCCCTTCAAATTTACAATGAGAAATCTAGTACTCACACATTGAACTAGTTTGGAGTAGTCAAGAATATGATAACCAATATTTTTTTTTTTATGTCCTAAGACACATCCATTCTTATTGAATTTCATTTCTTACCAAGGTTTGATGATGATCTTGACATTCACAAGTGTTTTCTTTTGTAATTTCAAAAGAAAATTCCAGTTTTCATCACTTACACCACTTTTGGTACCATTGTACTTTTACATCTTCTACTTGTGATCCATCTTCAACAAAACTTGTCTTCTTCAATTCACTATTAATGAATGCTTCCATCTAATAACTAATTAAGGAATCATCCATCATATATTGTGTTGCATATGTATCAACCATTTGCATTAGTTATTTATGTCACAAGTAGCATCAATCATTGGCTTGTCTTGATTCATGTGTTCATTTTGCATTATTAGCATCACTGTCTCCTTTTCACTTAATTTTTATTCAAGCAATTGAATAGTTTATCCTTCATATCCATTTATTCGTGAAGATCAACAACCAAATCATTTAAATCATGTAAGGATTCCTATAGTTCTTTGATTTTTTTTAGATTACATGCATTGTGTATGATTGTTTAAAACCTAGTTGCAATTATTATAATCATGATTGTAGTGTAGGCACTTCATGAATGCATGATTATTTATGTGTTGGTTTTGTTAGATTTGTATCGAACACTGGACACAAAATGTCATCAATCATACAAGGGAGAATCATCCACCAACGCACAAGCACAACATGGACCTTATACCCCCTTATTTTGATTTTGAGGTTAAGTCTAGGAAAAGCCACCACTGAAATTAATATTTTATTTAGTTTTTCCTCTTTCATGATTTATAACAATTGTTTTCCTTTGTATAAGGAAACAAGTATGTTTGATGGTAAGCAAAATATTTGCTAAGTGCTTATATAATTTTCACAATTACATCACCAAGGCTATGGAATTTTAAAAATTAGATTGATCGTAACAATTTTGGAGTGCTGGTCAAGCCCTGTCAAGGGCATCCTCTCCTTAACAGTGGAGCCTGCTTACACATCCTAAATGCTCCCTAAGAACTCAGCAAGTAGGTCCTCTCAATATTCGAGCAACTCTCTCACATAACTTTGTTATCACTTTATTCTCTAAATGTAGGTGCAAAAGGATGTAAAAAATATTCGACATCCTTTTTATGTGTCCTTATAGTGTCCTTCCAAGGTAAATTTCTCAAGGGCACAAAAGATAGTCAAGAAGGACACAAGAAAGACGCCCAAAGAATGCACAAGAAGACAATACTAGACAAAAAAATGACAAAATATAGATACAAAAGGATGTAAAAAGTATGTAATCGAGACTTTAAAGAGAAGAAGAAAAAGATGCAAATCAAAGATGCCAAAGGGAGCACTGAGAGTCTTTTTCTCTAATTTGTGAAGAAAAGGAGGCAAGAATAGGTTGCAAAAGGGACCTATTGTAGTAGTGCTTACTTTTTTGCTATTTGAAGAGCCCAGGAAAAACATTATTTTAGTTTTGGCTATCCTTAATAACTATTTTTACTGGACAGACTATATGTCCGTAATGACATATTTTTCTATAAAATACCTACAAAATATTTTAATAGTAAAATAACATATTTTACAATATTAAAAAAAAAATCAAACTAACCTACTTCAGAATAAAAGAGCAAATCATAAGTATCATTACAAAGCTCTTAGAATAAAAAGAAAAAAATTATAATCGTATATGCTATCACATACAAATATAACTATACAATTAATCCCAATGAAGAAGGAGGGGAAGACTACGTAAGCTCAATACACTCACTTTGCAAACAATCCACTATTAAGTCATTCTCTTATGGTTGTCCACATCAACATAAAGATTATAGTAGATTAAAAGTTATATACAATTACAACTCAGCCTTTATAATTAATAAAAAAGACTTATTATATAATTTATTTTAAAAATATTAATGTGTTTTAAAAACTTGTAATATAAATGAGTATTAAAATTAGAAAATTATATTTATTTTCAAATTATATACAAAGGCTTAAGTGAGTTTAATGATTAAGAGCATGTGTTTTCTCTTAAGAGGTCATAGGTTCAAAACTAGGGTAGAGTATTTACGCCTTTGTAGATTTCATAGTCAAATTGTTGCGTGGAAGTGGGTCCCTCGTCCCACAAACAAAGAAGTATCATACATCAATTTCATATTTGACTTGGCGGAGTCAAAATCAAATTGTTGCACGGAAGTGGGTCCCTCTTCCCATAAACAAAAAAATCTCATACACCAATTTAATATTTAACTTGAAAATAAACTTAAAATTAAATAATAATAATAATATTACCGAAAATTTCTTTATCATTCATCTAACTATATATATTTATTTCCCTTCCATGAATGTGTATATTCATTCAATGAATGTGTATAGTACAAAGGAGCAAAGAACTCTATATTTGTCGCTCATTGTGTATAGCACAAAGGTGCAAAGAACTCTATATTTGTCGGTCCCATGTATGTGTATACCACACGGCACACACCTATCTCTATTCAAAACGACTTACTGATACATAGACATCCACAAACCTTAGGTGGATTGGATGAAGAGCAGAGTCTCCATCACAATAATTAATGTGGCTCATATTGTTTTATGCGCCTCGTTGTAAAGCGCGGCAAAGGTAAACCACAAAAAGGTAAACTAGTGTCGTCGAATATCCCTTGAAAATCATAACCATATTTTGAACGTTCGTCCGTGACAACTATGTTCTACCCAGAAGAGATTATAAGGTGCGCTGAGGCCGCTTGTTGCCACGTAGGATATATAAAGACAGCTAATTGCATTGCAGCCTTACATAATATATGTTGGGTTGTAATGGCGTGAGTTACAAGTTTTATTTTTAGCTTTTCTTAATAATTGAAAAATGGGTGCACAGTGACGTATGGTTTGATAGTAAGTTTATTTGGGCGAAGTTTGGAGACTGTACTTCAAATTTCATCGAGTATGGTCTGTTGTGGTGGATGAACGAGAAGCAGATTCTCCGCGGCACGAGAGTCTCGCTTTGCTAAAACCATAGGATCTTAGTATATCGACTTGCTGATAGTTGGAGTCTCGCTTTGCTAAAACCATAAGATTTTAGTATATCAACTTGCAAGTAGTTGGATGTACTCTTGGTGTTATAGTGGTAGCTACGAGGATTGAACTTGGGTCTCCCATAGATTGAGACTGACAGTTACCAAGTAGTTAGATGTACTCTTAGTGTTATAGTAGCAGCTACAAAGATTGATCCTAGTCTCGCATAGATTGAGACTGACAATTACGGATTCACTATATAATTAAAAAAAAAAAAAAAATCGAATAATCGCTGACCACTATTCAGAAGTTGCCGACTTGGCACAATCTCTTCCATATTCGCACCAAATTACCTGGACGAGCACACCTGCTGGTCAAACCAAAACTTGTGGCTCTCGACGTCCAGATACTTCGCTCATAACACGTGGAAGGAGCAAAAAGTCTGGAAATTACACGTGTCATTCTCGCCTGTTCTGCGACACTGCGGCTAGCCTCGTTCAAATCCGATGTGTCATGCACACCTGTCACCGAGATTGTTACCGACCGCATTTGCAGGGTTTTCAGGATATCCATATTTATTGCACGGCAGCTTTCGCTGATTGAATAATTCGACTCGTCTTATTTTGTACAGCCAGGGATTCGAACTTCGGCCATTTTGGCTCGGAATTGACGGAATTTCGCTGAGGGTTTTGATCCACCAAAGTCCTGAGTTCGAACTCGGTTTTAGCTTTGAAATGTGAGATAATTGAGTTCGAATCTCGCGTGGTGTCCGAATCGGTTGAGTGTATTTTGCGGCGGATTTTTCTTTCCCTATCTGTGTTGGTGCAGTAAATTGTGCCCGGTGTAAAAGGTGTTCAGTTTGGGTTTGATATTAGAACTTGCGATGGCAAGTTATTTTTATTTTTTTTTAATTGGGATTATTTCACGATTTGTGTATGTTATTCTTGAGTGGGGTCATGTTAATTTTTTTCAGTATAGTTCCAATTTTATGGGATATCTTTAAAATTTGGAATAACTTTGAAATTTATTTCAGGGGGCAGATTAATTATTAAATATTATAATTTATTTTTTTATCGGAATTAGTAGATAAAATTTTCAACAATATTAGTTTTTTTTATTTATTTAAAATCTATTTAAATTTCTCATTTCAATCCATTCTTAATTGTATTATATATTTTAAGAGAAAGCCACCATATATATATAAAATGTGGTACTAACTGGATTAATGGAATAAAGATTATTTTTGAAAAAGGTTCTAATATGACAAAATTGTGTAGAATTTTTAGCATTATTGCTTCACTAAGAATTGATGTCAAAAAATCCTTATTTCACAAATCAATTATGTCTTTTGATTATGACAAAAGTTTAAGAGAGAAAATTATAATTCTTCCAAAATTTTTATGGAAGTTGGTTTGAACTTTATGTAGATGACAGTTGTTACCTTATGGATGAAACATTGTATAGACAACTTGTAGTCAGTGTAATTTACTTGACACCTACTTCTCTAACATTGATTATGTAATTGGTGTGACTTTGATACCTACTTGCCTAACATTCATTATGTAGTTGGTATGAATTGACATATACTTCTCTAGCATTGATTACGTAGTTGGTATTACTTAACACCAACTTGCTTTACATTGACTCTATAGTTGGTATGTTGTCCAAGATCTAGTAGTTACTCAAGATGCCAAATTAGAGTTGTAAAATGAGTCCTCTGATATATTAAAGTGATAATGAATTTTGGAATCTTGTGTAACAAAAAAAAGAAGACTAAGTCGATACATAGATGGTGATTGGGACTATTAATGAATGACCATAAATCTACATATGGGCACACTTTTCATCATTCTTTAGGAATAATTTATTGGATGAATAAAAAGTAGTAAATAGTCATCATTTCATCATTTCAAGAAGAGTAAAATGTGACAATTTAACAATGTTGGGGGCATGGTATGACAATCTCATCTATTGTCCCGTAAGACCCTACAATTGTTGGTGACAATAAAAAAAATTTATTAACTAGAGTTCACATGAACAAATATGCACACACATTAATAAAAACCAAATTTCTAAGATATTGGCTAATGTTCTACTCATATATTAATGTTCAAAACATATATTATAGATTAAAACTCAAGAAAACTCAACTCTCTCTTCTCTACTTGACTCTTGGCCATCTCTTTACTATATGTGACCACACTTGTTACCTTAATTAGATAAATTCATGACCAAAATATTTAAGCTACTTCTAATTCCTATCATGTTATTTATTATCATCGATAACACCTCATTGCCTATCCAATTTTTCATCTTCCAATCTAACAACTCAAATCCATTTCTCACCTTTTGACTTTGTTTGTTGTGTTATTTCTATTTCTTATTGTTCCCTTCTCCTCTTCTTTGTTGTTCTCATCCACATGCTCATTGGTCTCCTCTTCCAAGGACACTTTGTCTCACTAATTTTCGATGTCATCCTTTCCATGCTTCATTGTCAAATATCATGTTCTTTCTTACTGCATGCTAAAACTGCACTTTGCATTCATCTCTTACTTGCACTTCTCTATATGTGTTTCCTTCTACTATGTATGCTTGTGTTTTGCTTTCTTCTATTGTTCTTTCATGTTGCACACCGCCCTCTCACACTATTATTTGGATGTTCCTGCATCAACTTCCCCTTGCATGAAAACCTTTATGCACCCTTGTGTTATTTTCACATCCTCTACACTACTCTCTTCCCTGGAAAAATTGTGATACTTACTCTCATAAATGTTTACGTCCAACAAATTATATTTCCACTTCACCAAGTACTACTTGTGCTTAACATTTCTTGTCCAAAATGTCATAAATTCCTCAATTTATTCAATTTATTCATTTTCTTTTGGTTTCCTACAATTTACCTCATTCTTTTCTTCTTTTATTTATCCATCTATGATGATATCCCCTTCCTTACAAAAATACAAATCCACATCAATAAATGTATAGGAAAAATCTCATACATCTTTGGCAACTTGTCCTTGTATGCCCAATTTCCAAATTTTCTTTGAATCATGTAGTGTCTAATCTTCTTCACATTTAATTTGTTGTATATTCTTTTTGAATAACACATATTTATCAAGAGTGTCGTCTCTTGATCTCCAACTTAACTTTCTTATGTGACTCGATGTATTCCTTATAATTTATGGTATTTATTGGGTGTGGAGTCTAATTATCTTCTAGATTCAGAGGTCTTGTTTTAGTCGCGTTGGGCCCTAGTTCCTAAGTTCTAACAGAGCGGAAATGATGCTTATAGTATTGTCGTTATGAGCACCCTAGATGAAAATTTGCCTTGTAAAATATTGTTTCAATTGATTTTCCGGATCCATCACATTCATGTTGATTTGGAGATCGACATTTCGAACCCACAATTATGGTTCATCATCGGGATACAAAGGAATATGGAAAATTGATCAAACCCACAACTGTGGTTCATCATCAAAATAGAAAGGAATATGTAAAACTGATCAAATCCACAATTGTGGTTCATCATCATGATACAAAGAAATATGGAAAATTGATCAAACCCACAATTTTGGTTCATCATCACGATACAAAGAAATATGGAAAACTGATCAAACCCTAGTAATTAATAAATATGGGAAAAAATGGGTTTATAGAAATTGGTCGACAATGAAAATTATTAAGAAAGGATTTTATACATATAGTATAAATTGAGTGATTATGTTATTAATAAAATTATTAAATTGATATGTATTAAACAATAATTAAGATGTTTTTCAAAGATTGGTTAATATATTTGTTATATATTATTAAAAATAATAATTTATATGTTGTTATATTATAAGAATAATTAATGTATTATTTATATTTGAAGAATAATTAATGTATTATTTATATTTGAAGAATAATTAATATATTCTTAATATTAAAAATAATTATTAATGTATTCTTTTATATTTCAAGAATAATTAATATATTTTTAACATTAAAAATAATTAGTATCTTAGAAATATTTAGATGCATGTTTTGTGTTAAATAATGAAAGGAATAATATTAACTAATTAAACCTAGGGGGAGGATTAGTGATAAAAGAGATTTAAGTTAAGGGTGTTCGGGAAGATACGGATTTAGATGTTAATGTGGGAATCCAATTTTCACTTATGATCCATCCTTCATCCCTATTGAGGCTTTTGGATGTTTATTGATTTCAGTGGCCTCTCTAAATTTTCTATGGAAGTAGTGGTAAATTTTAGTCAATCTGGGTTGTTTATTAGGTGAAAGGCATGATAGTAGAAGTTATGTTAATTTAGGGTTTTTTTACCTAGAAGACAACCCTCAATTTATATGAGGGAATTGTATTGTGGTTGTATATTATTATTTTGTATGAGAAAGACAAGGAATATTATGTGAGAGTGAAGAAGAAATTACAACGGATTTATTGTAGTTTGTATTTCTTCATTTTGTTGGATAATATAAAAGGAAGGTATGACTATTTCTCCACAGACATAACCCAAATTGGGTGAACCATGTATATTTATGTCTCTCTTGTTGTATGTTTTTTTATGTTTGTCATTTCACAATATTTTATGTGTTTCATTGCTCTATTATTTAATTCCTAGCAATATTTTTCTTCAATCTTTCTTAGACATAAACATACATTTGTTCTATCAACTCTATAAAGGCTTATGCATCATTCCTCTTCTTCATGTAAACTAGTAAATCAACTAAGTTTACAACTTCTTTTAAACTCCTACATATGTTAAGTTGAACGGAAAAAATTCATTGCATTTATTCATTATTTTCACATATGACAACTATGTACATGCCAACATCTAATTATATTGGTTTGTCCTATCTCTAGCCAAACATCTCAAAAGATTTCTTGCATGCCTCTCTAAGATTCCACAACTTCTACCAAAAATGACTTAAAATTTTGTTATCACTGTATAAAGTGATCCTCATTAACAACCCATGAATTCACATGATCTCCCTGAAGAATAACTTCCTGTAATAGCTCTCATCACTAGTCTTCATAGAAGCCAAAAAAGCGTATAATATTAAGAAACCAATCATCCACAACAAACATTAAGTCATGTAAAAATGTTATTAGCAATCAAAGTAAAGTAAAATGTCTATCACATTAACTTTGCATGCATCTTTGGTATGGACAATTATGTGTATAATCATGTATTTTGACTCGCTTTCATTTCCATCTAACACATTTTACACCACCTCACAAACCTCTTGACCTCCTTGTTCATATTAGGTCAATAATTTCCTTCCTCTAGCAAAATGTGTGCCTTGTCACAGCTAAAAATTTCTTTCCAAACATCGTTATCCACTCCTCTGATCAAATTCACTCACATTGACCCTTTGGGTCCACATGGAATTATATTCCTTTGGAAAAACACCCATCCTAGATAATACAATCTAATTGTGTTTTCATCTCTTACAATTTTGGGTTTCTACACATCCATGCAACTTATGAAACTCCATGTCAAATCCTTCATTTACTCAAATCCAACTATCACATTTTTCATTTGTCACTTATACTAATAACATTCTTCTACTTATACTTAGAGCATCTGTGACATTGTTCTTTTTCCACCTTATAATTCACCATCAAAATGTAATTCTACAAGAAATCCACCCATCTTGCAAGCCATTTATTCAACTTATTTCAAGAGTTAAATAATTGTATGACAATAAATATGTCATTAATACCCATTGATCATAACTTTTTCCTTGTCCTCTAAAGAATTTGCAACATCATAGTCCCAAAATACACCTAATAAAAATAAGCACATGCATACCTACAATTCCAAATGTACTATTATTGCATACAAACTCAATACCAATTGAGTCTAACTTAGGTGGTTGATAGGAAAAATTATTATCCTCTCTACTTGGGTTCAAATCCTAGTTATGACATATTTTCTCTATGAGCCTATTGATGATTAAGGCTATTCATGAACCATGAAGAATGCCTCACCCTTTCTTGTGGGTTAGGGGTACATGGTCACACAACTTTTAGCAGATTAAAGCCCACCCCAATGCTCTTCAATTTTGAAATAAGATTAGTTGGATAGCTCAAGTGTTTGAGTATTTTGAATTACAAATAGGATGTCTTGAGGTCAAGTTCTTAGGTTGGTTTCCTTTGTAATGTTCTTGATATTGTGGGCCTCACTCGATATCCCTACTAGGTCAAATACACTAAGTCTATTTTTTATCAGGTGCTCAAAATTAGGCTCAAAAATCAAAGTGTCGGAATCTTGATAAACTTAGCTTTAGATCGAATAGCTCATCATTTTGATTCCAATAGTGTTAACAACACTCAAATACGAACTCATATGCAGAAGTTATAGCAAGTCAAAGTTTAGGTTTGACTTGCTTGCATGGCAGGATTGGATGATGTGGCAAGGTCCTTCAGCGAATGAGGAGGTGCCAAGTGGCAAGCCACCATTGGCCACCGCATGTCGCAAATCACAATCGCAGGCAGGTTGGTGTTAGAAATCGGCCCTCGAGTAGGGAAGGGTGCGATGTGATAAGGCAAGTGGGAAGGTTTTCAAGAAATAGTTGGAGGCGCGATGCGATGAATCACAATCATAGATTGGTGAAGGGTTGGCGTTACAGAATCAGCCCCCGATAGGTGGCAGGTTGCGATGCAGTCTCGCAATTGCAAATCGCGTCACGCTGCAAAGTCCCTCATATACAAGACCCCAAGTTATCTGCCGATTGTGAAATGTGAAAGGATCCCGAATGCGAAGTGACTTTAGGTGCCGGTTAATACTCCCGTCAGGTCCGCCACATCACAATCACACATTGCCCGCCTTGTTCACAGACTATAAGCCCACAGAACTCCGTCGATTGCGATTTGTAATAAGACAATCGGTGCTGATGGATTAAGGCCCACTGTGCAGCAAAATTATCGCTCGGTTAGTGGATTTTTGGAGCGAAATTGTGGGTTCCTATTGGATGTGGAGCATTTTGTGGAACAAATAGTGGGAAAACAAGGGGAAGTCATAACTTCTTCCGTTTTCCACCAAATTGGCTGCAAAAATAGGCTATATAACCCTTTTTTAGTATTTTGGACTCATTGGAGCAGGTTTCATAAGCATTTGAGCAATGTAAACACAAATTTTTACACTTTTTAGCACAATAGAGAGGCCCAAGCCATTGGAAGTTGGACCAAGGAGACGTAGCCCAAGAGGGGTGAACTCCTTTATCATGTGCTTCTTGTAATGTGTTTTTGATGATGTTTTGTACATGTTTATGATGTTGTTCAGATTCTGATTTATGTTAAATTTCTCATAAAATTAACATAAAAACTCTTCATTTTACTGCAAAGGTTGATGAATCCTTAAGCATAATGAAAACATTTTGTTTATAATCTAAGGAAGATCTTAACATTGGAAACTAATATTCTAAATTAGATGAAATTTGGTATCAGAGCACTAGGTTTGCTTTGTGAAAGAAGAATTTAATTGTTTGCAAGTTTATGTCATGCTTACAAGGTTAAAACTCAAAAGAGGTGAAGAAAAGCTAGTTGGAAGCCCTGAAGTTGGGTCAAGGGGAAGAAGAGCAAGGTTGCCACAATATCCAACTCCAGATCAACCTCAATTTGCAGTTGAGACTCCAGAGATCATGTTTCATGAAGGAGAACCTACAAACATGACAGAAGATGAGAAGAACTTTAGAAAGGGTTTCTTTGATATGACGAAGATGGTGAAGGTCCCCTATGAAGAGAGGAATAGCAGGTTGCAAGGAGAAAGTTCCAAACCTCCCAAAGGAGAAGGCTCTTGAGGAGGAGGTAATGTAAAATGAGGTAATGGGAATGGAGACAAACCTCCACCCTCTCCACCATCTTCTTCATCTTCTTCTTCACAAGCATCTTCACACTCTTCCACTAATATAACCCTTACTCATACTCATCATCATTCTTCAAGAGGAACTGGAAAATCATCTTTTTTTAAACTTGATGTTAAATTTGAGCTGCCTATGTATAATGGTGAAGTGAATGCAGAGAAGCTTGATAATTGGATTCGTCAATTGGAGGTCTATTTCAAGATTTAAAACCTTCAATAGGATGACATAAATATTCAATTAGCTTCCTTGAGAATGGAGGGTGCAACACTAGTATGGTGGGAATCAAAGACCCAAGAGGAGATTAAAAAACACGGTAAGATCTCAATTTCTTGGAATGATTTCATTGTTATAATCAAACGACAATTCTGCCCTCTAGCTTATATGCAGAAAGCCATCATGAATTGGCAGAACTTTAGACAACTTAAAGGTCAAAATGTGCAATATTACACCCAAGAATTCAGAAAAAGGTCTTTGATGTTAGGTGTAGATTTGCAATCACAAGAAACATTGTTGAAGTACATAGTGGGTTTACATAGTTACCTTAGGCATACTATCTTAATGTTTAGTCCCAATAATCTAGATGATGTGTGTGTGTGCAAGCCACTCATCTTGAGGCAAGAGGGAAAAACACCCCAGAAGAAGGTAGTAAAAAGCCATTTAAGGGTAAAGAGAAAGAAAAGGGTTTCAAGGGAAAGAAAAATTCATCCATTAAAAAGGAAGGAGAGAAAACAATTTATAAACATTGTTCAAGAGAGGGTCACGATGAAGCTCACTGTTGGAAGTTTCATCCCGAAATGAAACCAATGAGATTCAACAACA
This sequence comes from Pinus taeda, assembly GCA_000404065.3. Classification (NCBI taxonomy): domain Eukaryota; kingdom Viridiplantae; phylum Streptophyta; class Pinopsida; order Pinales; family Pinaceae; genus Pinus; species Pinus taeda. The sequence goes on along the minus strand of APFE031752820.1, from coordinate 198,063 downwards.
AAGAAAAATAAAAGATAGCTGCAATCACTCAAGAAGAGGATTTGGGATTTGAATCGGGTGATGAAACAAAAATCACAACCATGGGGTTTCAAGGAAAGGAATCCATTGCCAACACTAGTTCTTCAAACTCACATAAGGAAACTCCAAATGAAAAGAGGAGAATAGAAATGTTTCACATAAGGGTGATATTGAAACATAACAAGATTGATATGTTGTTTAATAGCAGCTCTCAAGCCAATCTTATCTCAGAAAACATTGTCAAGAGTTTAAATTTGGAAACTGTTCCACATTATAAACTGTATTCCTTTGTGACAATGCGTAATTGTAGGTTACAAGAAAGTGTAAACTGAAATTTGCAATCACTGCAAAATTCATAAATGAAGTGGAGCTTGACGTTGTGCCGTTAGATATATGTGGCATCATTTTGGGTAGTGTAAATTGAAATTTGCAATCACTACAAAATTTGTAAATGAAGTGGAGCTTGACGATGTGTCGTTAGATATATGTGGCATCATTTTGGACAACCCATACCTTAATGACAGAAAAGTTATTTTCCATCGACATGAAAACAAATATCACATATTCAAAAATGGAGTAGAATATATTGTGAGAATTCATAGCAAGAAAACAAATCTTTCACTTGTTAATGCAAGGCAGATGAAAATACTGGTGAATTTGAGCAATAATTTTATGCTTCTCATGATTAAACCTGAGAATGATATTGATTATGAAGCATTTGATTGTTGTAATTCGAATTTGAAAACTGATTTGGTTGATGTTGTTAACCAATCTGATTAAATGTTTCAGGAATCAAAGGGACTACTTCCCAAGAGGGGAATCCAACCTAAGTTACAGTTGTAGCAAAAGTGTCTTCTTCTTAACATTGGCATGTACACGATGTCAGTAATCGAAAGCGCGGAAATTAAGACGCAAATCCAGGGATTGTTGAATAAAAGGATCATTCGGCCTACGCTTTTACCATGTGGTGAACCTCTTGTTTTGGCGCCCGAGAAGAATGGTAAGCATTTCCTTGAATGGGATTCAAGAAGTGGTTTTCATCAAAGTAGAGTTGTTGAAGGAGATATAGGAAAGACGACATTTAAAACTAAGCAAGGTTTGTTTGAATGCATTATTATGCTTTTCGGTCTTTGCCATGCTCCTACTACTTCTACACATATGAAGAAAGATGTGTTGAAGCCATTTCTAGATAGGATAGTCTATTTGGATGACATTTTCATTTTAAGAATTATGAACATGTCATGTATGAGAAAAAAATTGCTCTCATACATGTCATTGCATAAAGACTACGCCCATGGCATAGCCACATACAAGCACAATGAACATGTCATGTATGAGAACATGTCATGTCATTTAAGCACAATGAAAGCATTTTGTTTATAGTTTGAGGAAGATCTTAGCAATGCAAACTAATATTCTAAAGCAGATCAATTTTGACCACTTTACATTGGGTACCATCCTTGGAATCAAGGGAAGTGCTTGGGATTTCTTCGGGATCTATTTTCCAAGGAAAAACTCAATAGGATACGCAAGGAAAATATTTAGGCAATGAGATAACATTTAAAATGAATTCATACATAATTGGCATAATAGAATCTTGGTAAAAGGTAACTTTAAATATTCATTGAGAAGTAAATCTACACAACAATAATATGAGTAATATGAAGCTTTACCAACTAACAACTACAATCCATATATCACTATCTCTAACTCCATGAATTTGAATGAATTGTATTGATTGTACTATTACACCCAACCCCATTAGCATACGAGAAAGAGCTATGTATATAGTTATTAAGTGTGTTCAATAAATCATATTGTTCACATTTCAATAGTAAAATAGTGTGCAAGAGTTTAAAAGATGAAGAGAAAAAGAATATGAAAAACCATTATGAATATTGAGTTTATATTCAAAATCATGTGTTGAGTTGTCAATCTTGTCAATGTGCATGCAATAAACTAACTTGTGAATGTGTATGTCCTTAGGTGCAATGGAAAGTATAATGAAAATCTTAAGTACATCCATTATACAACAAGTGCTACATAGTAGCTGGTCATGCTACTTAGTTTAGATATAGCTAAATTAAAGTAAAAAACAATAAAGATATAAAAAAATGGAGTTGGCCAATAATTTCACATTATTTTATGAACAAAAAATTTTGATCTGTAAACTATCTCCTCACACATGTGATATTTAAATTTCTAACCATAATGATTCCTTATTTAAAAAAAAAAACTTGAAAAACAAAAACAAAAAACGTTCCAATCAAAATGATGATGTTAATTTCCCTTCAGGCCTACATAGACTTCTCTTTCAAGGTAAACAACTTGAAGACCTTCTTCCCCTCTCTTCTTACAGCATTACCAGGAACAACTCTTTGGTGGTAACCCTTCGTCTGAGAGGAGGTGCAGCGGGACAGTCATCCTCTGCTCGTCCCTTCTCATACAAGGATGCATTACACTCTGAGAACCTCAAACCCCCGGAGGCCCTTAAACCTAAGGCCTTTTTGGTTGATAAGATAGAAGAAGTTCCCTCTGTTGACATCACCCATGAAGAACTTGCAACCCAACTTCAAGAACACGCAGAAAGAGCCATCATTTACAGATTTAACAGACTGTGACCGTGATCTCAGGATCTCTATGCATGGATCCATGCAAACTGGACTCATCATTGCAAGATCAGTTTCTGTTCAAAAGGTTACTTCATTGTTCTATTTGATAATAGTAAGCATTATGAAAATGCCTTAGAAGAAGGCCCTTGGTTCATGGGAACTGTAGGGCTCTTCTTGACTCCTTGGTTCCCATATTTTGATCCAGCAACTGCAGTCATTACCAGGACACCTGTATGGATCAGGCTTCCAAACTTATCTGCCCACCTATGGCATACTCGTGTCTATAGAGCTATAGGCAACACCTCGGGCAGTTTCCTTATGGGAGACTACTGGCGAGAATCCAAAGGTCTCTACTCATATGCCAGAATATGTGTGGAGTTAGATTTGAGCAAAGGACTTCCAGACCAAATCAATCTCAAGGTCAACGACTTTGTCTGGACCTAGACACTGGATTACGAAAATACTGCATTCCGTTATTGCCATTGCCACCAATCAGGGCATTTGCAGAACACCTGCCCATCTCGCCCGACAAAAAAGAATAAGGATAACCTCTCCAAGCCCAAGTCCAAACGATGGGTTCCTTGCTCACCACCTCCAATCGTGGATTTTGATTCCTCCAGCTCTGAAGATGAAGGTAGCGATGCGGAAATGGATCAAGCCCCTCATTCTGTGGTCCCTTCCATCGATGGTCCGGCGCAGTCCTCCGACACAGCCACTGCTCAGAAACGCATCCATTTGACCTCCTCCTCTGATTCAGAAAAGGAGGGATCCCCTGTGGAGAACCCCAATCTTCAAGTTGTTATTGCTCGTTCACCCCACGACGATTGGGTCGAAGTCAAAAAAAGAAAAGGGAAAAAGCTTCGTGTTGAGGTTTCTACCCATTCTGGGTAGAAGTTAGTCTTTTTTATGCTTCCAACCATATGTTGTAGCTTCTTGCTTGTTTCACTTCTTCTCTGGAACCGAGGTTGATAGTCCTATCATTTCCGGTTGCCGGTTTTCTGACTCTCTTGAATGTATCTTCTTGTACCATATTTTTGATTAATAGAATTAGTCCAATTCTTAAAAATAAATAAATAAAAATAATTAATTAATTAATTAATTAATAAAATAAATAAATAAATAAATAAAACAAATTAATTAATTAATTAATTAATTAAATTAAATTTCAAAAAAAAGAAGAAGAAGAAGAAGAAAGAAGAAGATAGATGTTAATTAAAATTTATTTGGATGAATTTAATATTTAGTGTTTTGAGATTTTGGAAAGCCGTAAATTCCAAATATATATGTATTGTTACTATTTTTTGAGGTTTTTGAACTTCAGTATGTAGAAAGATTTTGAAAAAAAGTGATAAGGTATGAGTAATTTTGATGAATTTAATATTCAATCCAGAAAATTGTTAATTCTAGATATAGAGAGATTGTTACTATTTTTTAAAGTTTACTATACACAAAGATTTTGAAAATGAATAAGAAAATATGAGCAATATTTGATGTGATTATATCAATTATTAAAAGAAATGGATGTGTAAATAGAATGTTCACTATACACATATTCATATAATTTAATTTTAATGTAGTTATGTTATATCTATGTGAGGGCATATTTACTCAGTGCTTCTACAGATTTGTTTTTAAAGCTCTTAGATTATATTGAACTTAATGGATTTCTTACAATGTTTATGTTACGGAAGGTAAATGTAATATTTCTTTTTCATAACAAGGCCTTGTGATCACTGAATAAAAGAAAATTTAATGTTCTTTTCGATATAATTTGAGTATTTAATAGTTAAAAAAACTATTAAACACTCAAATTAAAAAAACTATTAAACACTATAGATAGATGGTTACTATTTTTTAAAGTTTACTCTACACAAAGATTTTGAAAATGAATAAGAAAATATGAGCAATATTTGATGTGATTATATCAATTATTAAAAAAAATTGATGTGTAAATAGAATGCTCACTATACACACATTCATTTAATTTAATTTTAATGTAGTTATGTTATATCTATGTGAGGGCATATCGTTCTCCTTATGATGGCACCTAGAGTGGTCAATGGATCCTCAAGAAACACCAATGCATTTTAAAGGGAAAGTGTTTGTTGTGTTGTGTAGTGCATGTTTATATCTATGCTACATATATGAGATTGTAGAATGCCATGAATTCATATATTTATGACTAAAGACGCAAAATAATTGAACTATTTACTACGTTTGTCTCTAGATGGAAGGCAATATTTATTTTGAACTGAACATCCATCAATCCCCATAATGCTTGCCAAAACTAGTTGAGAAATAAACTATCACAATTGGATATGATTGATGATTCTAAGTTGAAAGGTGCCCTATACCTTATCAAATAATAATTGTTCAACCTATTTCACTAAAATGTTTTTCAAAGTGTCATCATACCATTGTGCCAAAGTGGTCCACAACTACCATAAAATAGCCATCTACCCTACTACTTGTTGGTAGACCCTCATGAAAAGCCATTGTAATGGACTTCCATTGATTGCTTAGGATTGAATCTACAATGTGCTCACCTAGCATCAAATTTTTTGAGTTGGATATGATATAGAGAGAACAACATATAATAAACCATGTCAAATAGAAGTAACGCTACAAATTTGCAAGTATATGAAGTCTCCACTTCCAAGTGTTCTTAAATATTGGATTGATGTGTCTCATTTAGTGACTATAATTTGTGATCTCCATGAAGAACATAAATGAAATTTACTATGTACAAAAATTTGTGCTTCAATAGATAATCATAGTTGTTCATATTCGAGAATTGTCATGGATCTATGTATATTGCATCTATGCATGAAAATCGAGAGAATGACATTTAAGCTTCTATGAAAACAATTAATTCAAACAATTGGAGCTATGTAAAAACTATTAATCTTGTTGTTAATGGTCTAGCATGCGTCTCCTAGGGGAAATTTGGAATACTGAATAAAATTAGGATAAAATATTCCCCATCAACTATAAGAGGTGGTGCTCGTAAGAGCATATTGGTGGGAACATATTAACGTTGGAAAAAATGGACTAGGGGACAATAATAACATTGTGAATTTTCTTTCAGAATCCTTTTAGGGAAAGAGGGGTGTGTGTTATACTATGGTTTAGGAGTGAGTGAGTGACAAACCTTGGGAGGTATGTGATGGGCTAAAACCCCCATCATGGGGGTGCCTTAGAACTTGAGAGAATGTTGGTTGGGAAGACAGTGATTCATGCACCATGCATTTTCCTTAAATTGTTATACATAATTGAATGACTTCTATTAGTTGACATTGATAGTGTGAGACTCAATAATAATTGTATGCATGTCTAGTGTTAGTACATGCCAAATCAATTATCTATCATATTTTAATAATCAATAACCACCACATGACCATACTTGAGCCACATTGATATACTTGTACCACATAGATCACATATGCCAATATTTACATAGATTGTCATGCATGCACGATGAGTAGTCAATTGTATCCATGCACATATAACATATTATAGAACAATGATTCAAAATGGGATTTGTTATGCTATATAAAATGATTGAGAAGGTGGGGCACTACATTACCACCTCTCCTCACATGATCCCCACTATTTGAAATTCCAATTTCTCCTTCTTACCCACAAAGTATTTTGAGAATGGATTAATTTGTCATTTCACTCTTAAAACCATACATATATATGCATTGTTTCCTCAAGGTCACAAGTTCAAATCCATAACGGGGTAGAGGATGTACAACTTCGTAGACTTTAGTAGTCAAATTGTTGCATGGATATGGATTCCTTGTCCCACAAACAAGAGGGCCTCACACACCAATTTGGTGTTTGGCTTGACGATGAAATATATATATTCCAAGAAAAAAAATATACATATTTAAGTGCCATTCCAGTACTCCTTCAATCAATGAATTTTATTTTATCCCATCACAAAAGCCTACACGATTCACTAGTTTAAGACAATCTTCCCTTGACACTTGGCTTAAAACTACCATGTTTATATACAACAAAAATCATAGAAACAAAAATTCTAACAAGTCCATGTAATTTGCAACTTCTTACTTACAACACTTTCCATCCATTCTTCTTCTTCTAAGTGTGAATTGAAAGGAAGGGAATGAAATTCCCTCAACCCTCCTACAATCTTAAGGCATTTTTGAAGTGCGTCTCTACTTTCTTATTTAGTTCCCTATATACATGCTAGAAAAATATATTTTCAAACTGTACCCTTATTTCATTGATTATGTCCATAATAGGAATCAATAACAAGTCTACCAACTTACAATTTCATGTTCTATAATGAACTTAGAATTACCCATTATTTCAAAATTAGTAAAATTATTTTTTGTTGCAATATTTAACAACAACCAAAATGCATAGAGTTTCACTTTGTTAGTAGCTCATTTCCTTGTTGTTGCTTTAAATACTATACATACATACATACATACATACATACATACATACATACATACATACATACATACATACATACATACATACATACATACATACATACATACATACATACATACATAATATATATATATATATATATATATATATATATATATATATATATATATATATATATACCCATGTATTTGGAGGATGTTTTCATGTTATTTAAGGAGTTATAGTGTAACTTATTTCTTTCTCTCATTTGGAATTGTTCTCCATATTCACATTTTGTGTATAATGACTCGGTTTATTATGGTTTTTAAGGATTTGGTACAAACATTTGGTATTAGATGATCATTTGGTAAATGGATGAAGGACACAAAAATAAGGTGACACATAAAATTGAAAAGGACTTAAAAGAAGAAAAAGAAAAGTTTAAGAATAAGGATGAAGATACTACTAAAAGAGTTGAAGAGAATACTACCAAAATACTCGAAGAGGGAAATTTGCAAGAAGATTGAAGAAACTCTAAATGGTGATGTATAATTAGAAATCCACCCTAGAAGTGAAGAATGGCATAAGAATTTGATGGATGACATCACATTGCAACTTCAAATGGAGAAAGAAGACAAGATTCAAGATGGTCACTATAAAGTAATTAAATAAATTGAGCTCCAACTTAAGGATGTACATGTCAAATATGATTGTATTATATCAAAGGCTAGAGTAATCAAAGACCAAGAGGAATGGATAAAGGATGCCATTGTCTCTAAAACAAGATTGATGATATGGGTGTCTAAAATGAAAGAAAACCTTTAGTGGTGCAATGATATGGATAGAAAAAAGGATTACAGACAAGAAGATCTACATCAACATCACCAAGGAAGAATATGGATGGAACTATCAATAATATTAATGGAACATGACATCACATAACCATTACTGGAAAAGATATTGTTAGAGACAAGTAACTACAACAAATCATGGAAGCCACAACAATAACACATGTAATCAAAGAAAATAAAGTTATGCAACAACCAACTGCCAACGTTTAAGATATAAAATTATTGAATTTGGATGGATGGATCATTCTTAATGGAAACAAGAGAGTGGACGTATAATGTGTCCCTATTACATGGCTTAAACACGTGTAAAACCCTTAACTGCAAAACTTTGAGAACAAAGCTTTTCAAAATAGGGTGCTATGACATAACCTCGAGGGGGCATATAAAAGGATAAATGTATCTGTAATGGATTAAATGCATATGTAATAGGGATTAGCATAATAAAGGGTTCACATATGCAATGATCGAGAATATGTATATATAAAGGTTAATATAATCATTATTAGTAGGAAATGTGATATGTATATATGAATGTATTAGGATATTTGGAGGAGGTTCCCATATCATTTAAGAAGTGATTGTATAATTCATTTTTCTTATCATTTTTGGAGTTTTGTTTCATGTTCACATCTTGTGTACATTATGTGTATTTGGTTTATTGTGTTATTTTAATGCCTCAATACATAACATAGTGCCTATTATTCCACATGTACTTGATAATCCTTAGCATGCTCCATTGAAGTAGCACCATGCTTTTATTTTATCAATATGTGGATATTTCAAAATTATTTGGCTTTTCATCTTTTTGGGTTTTTAGATTCTTCTAAATGCATATATAATTTGTTGGCTTACTTGTATAAGGATAATTCCTTTACTTTGAAAAATCATTTCATTTATAACCAAATGATCTAAACCAATACATGGAAAATATTTGTGTTCATATACAACTTTGTCCTTATAACATCCTCTAAGAAATTCTAAAATAGTTTCATCCCCCCAATTGATTTTTTCACTTGTTAGTTTCAATGCTTCAGCCCAAACTTCTTTTGTACAAGGAAAATGCACAAGCAAATGATTAGTTGATCAACTTTTGTGCATAGAATACACCATCCAAGACCCTACCATGTCCTCTTCTTCCTATTATCTTATGCAAATACTTTTTTTTATAACACCAATTGTAAGAAATCCTTGCTTTTAATAGACAATTTAATTTCCATAAAGCTTTCCACCACTACATCTTGGCCTCCCTCCTCATCTTCATTCATCATGATCCCATATCCTATTTTTGTTGTATAAATTCCACTTAAGCATCATTTTTTGACCATGTAATTCTATCTTCATCTACATTAACTTTCATTGCATTGTTCTTGAGACTAGATGTATATAATTGTCATTATTTTGTTTCTCCTCCTTGGAGTTCTAGTTGATTTGTTTTTTTTCAACCTTGATTCTATTTAGTGCTAGATACTAGGTTTGATGCATCTGCTAGCATGTAGATCTCAAGCTTAGAAAGAACTTTTTTTAAGGCTTAGATAGCCTATAATGACCTATACAATCCATCCATTAAACTTCCCCAATCCTTATTATATATGTCTTCCCTATCTTCCACACCAACCATCTCCCTAAAAATGGAAGGGCCTTTACTAAATCCTTCTAAATGATTGATCCCCCGCTAAACATTTTCACTTCACATATGATATAATCCTTTATTGAATCACGAGCAATATGTTTTTCTTTCATCACTTTTTTCCTAGTCCTTCATTCCTCATCATTCTCCATAATCTTTTTGCAGCAAAAGCCTATCCAAACAAGTGTATATCCTTTAGACCCACCATCTATCTTCTTTTGGTTTCGCAAGTTTTTTCCACTTACCAAAGGAATGCGTTTTCACTTTTCCCTATCCACATAAAAATAAAGCACTTCTTTCTAATTTTGTATAATATAACGTACTTTTCAAATTGAAAACTAATGAATGCCAATAAATATGTATCCCTTCCAATACTCACTTAACTAGGGTCAATCTATGCTCTCTAAATAACCACCTATAGCGCCAATTACTCACTCTCCCTTCAATTATTTCATAAAACTAATTCCAATCCTTCACTCTCCAATCATTTTGTTTAAAAAGAAAATCGAGATATTTTAAACCATTATAAAAGCTCAAGGGAGTGAAAGCAAATATTAGGAGTCTCATCTTTCTATACCCTCATCCAAGTCATTAATAAAATTGAAGACTTGTGAACATTTGTTTCCTTTTTGATTTCTTCATCATACAAGTGACAAAATCTCTTTATATCTTTCTATTTTCCTAGCTAATCTTATGCCAAATAATATCAGATCCTCTTCAAATAAAAAATAAACTATATTATTATCTTCTATTTTCATAAACCAATTATTGATTAAAACTCTTTAAAAATAAAACATAAAAATAAACTATATTATTATCTTCTATAATCATTTAAAAATAAATAAATATATCTTTTAATACCTACCGTACTTGTGCAACAAGAAGTACATATAAATCCATAAAGTTAGGTTGACAAGATCAAGGGATTAGTACCCAGCCATCCAATACTTCATGTGGCTCATACTATTCTATGCCTGTCTATTTCAATCAACCTCACAAAGATAAACTAACTATGGTATTGAAATATTTTTTCTTGGGTTAATAAAATGCCCATGGTTTAAGCCTTAAGCAACGAGAACTTTGTACACATCACTATCGAGGCGGTGAGGTTTGTTGCAACGCGGTGATATAAAATGTTGCCACGTGGATGTACGTCGCGGAGGATTGATTGTGTTATCTAAATTTTGGTAAATAGCGTGACTCACAAGTTTTATTAAAAATAATTTAATTTTCATATTCAAAATATAAAATATTTATCAACCAATCAAATATGTTTCCAAGGCTTTACGTTGATATTGATTGGGTCGTGGTCCTAAGTCGTGTGCATTGATGTAATAGCAATGAATAGTGATAATGGGTATTATTAAAAAAGTTTATTAAAAAAATTAATATATTTAAATTAAGAAATGGATAATTGTGAGATTTATTTTTTAGATTGTATAGTATTTAATATTTTTTTTTTTTTGTTTTATTAAGATATGTTTTTTTAAGGATTATTTATTCATTATATTTGCTAGTATGAATTTATTAATTATGATGATAAATCAATGCATGTTTTTTTTGACGCGGAAAGGTTTTTTTTTTATTGCGAAGTTTCATGAGGTATGGTAATATCCAAGAATAACATTTAAATATGGCGGGGAATTGAACCAATGATTTAATATCTAGGAGTGTCTTGACAAGGCACCAGATCATTGTTTATCCAAGATTTTATGGACAATGCATATTCACTTATAACAATGAGTAATGATTTTAGAGTTATGATAATTTTTTCTATTATTTTAAGTTTGCATTCTAAAGTATAATTTAATTGTTTTCTATCTTGTCTCTCTCATATATATATATATATATTAGTAGGTTTTGCCAAAAATCAAATGAAGATTTGTTGGAATTGCAAGTTTGAGTTATATAGTTTACATAATCCGAATGTCCATCAAATTTGTTCCAATTGCAGGTCTAAGCTGTATAGTTTGCACAATCCCAATGCCTCCAGTTTTTTTCCAAAAGAATTGAAAAATGCAATTTAAACAAGAAAAAATTACAATCTCACAAAGAACTATATAATTCAATTTCCATAGAAAGCTTTGTTTGAATTGCAAGTCTAAGCTATATTGTTTATATAATCCTAATGTCCCAATTTTTTTTCAAAATGTTGAACACATTGATGCTTTGAAAAATGCAATTTAAACAACAAAAAATTACAATCTCACAAAAAATGATATAATTAAATTTTCATACAAGAAAACAACATAAAACAATTACACATAACCATGATTTAATATTTTAAAGAATTTACTATTAATATAGATTTGATTTTCACCATATATGTGTTTTGTTTTGCTTTTTCTTCTTCAATTACTTTCCGTCATTTGAAAATTAACATATTTTTTCTTTTTCAATTACTTTCCATCATTTGAAAATTAACATTTTCTTTTTTCAATTACTTTCCGTTATTTGAAAATTAACATATTTAAAAGAAAAAGTTTCCTTAATCGAAAAAATAAGTTATTTATTTATTTATTAATATAATTATATTTAATTTTTTATTCAACTTATATAATATTACATATATGATTGATAAAATAAAAAACAACATTTAATTTGTGTTTAATAATTTATATCAATTTAAATTTATTTAGAAACTTTTACTATGCTTAAAATTTTTGTCTAGAATTTTTTTATTACAAAATCAATTTTTTTAAAAATACAAATCTAAATAATAAATCCTCATAATTTAAAATTAAACAACATTCAATCTAATATTTCTAGTAACTTCAACTTTATTTTAATTTGACATTATGCATATTACACCTCCTCAAATCTATATTTAAAATGTCAAACAACAAATTGAGCATAATATGGAGGTTTTACTTCACTATTGGTTGGGTTATGGTCTAACATTAAGTTGGTTGAAATTTGTTATCATTGATTAAGGTTGATTTTCAATGCAATCTCTAAAGCAACATAAAAGAGAATGGGGTTAGAAAGTGATCTACTTAGCCAAAAAAAAATAAATTAAAAAGTTTTAATTAAAAAAGTAAAGTTCATTATTTCTGACCCTTGTAATTATATTTGAGATTCTTCATAGCGACACGTTTTGAAAAACTAAATTTATTTTAATAAAAAAATATGATTTTTTTTATGCAATTATATTTAATATTTTTATTAGAATTTATATACTATTGTTTTTATGAGATGTAGACCCATTGTTTTGTGTGGGGATTAGCTCCCACTAGGTTATTGGTTCAATTTTCATGGGGAGGGGTTGAGGATAGGAACCACCTTTGGAGGAATTGAACTATCTCAAGGGATGTCCAAGCTCGACTGAGCTTCACACAATCCTGGTCATAACACCCCATTGGTGGGAAAATAGTTCTTCCATCCAACATTGGGGTTGGCCCTGGCCTAGGCCTAGCCTAGTTCGAAAAATTAAAAATCTATATAATATTTTAAGAGGAAAAAAATCATTTTAATTTCTCATTATTATTATTATTATTACCATGGTGAATCAGTAATTCATTAGAGTAATCTGGGCGAGGCCCAAGATCAAACGTAGCAGTTGCTACTATAACAACATCAAGAGTATATCCAATAGCTCGTAAGCAAGCCCAAAAGCTAGATATACCAAGAATTTATAACATAACAAGTGTCAAGACTCCACGAGGGTGGGGGAGCTTACTCCTTGACCCTTATCACAATGAGCCAAAGATGTACCCTCATGCAATTTGAAACCAGGCGAAGGGGATACCATTCCATTATGTCCACCACTCGGTCATTCCATGAGGCAACTCTTTTTCATTATTTATCATGGTGAATGAGCAACACATTGGAGCAATTGTGAGTGGGGGCGCCTATTCTTGGAACCTTATTACAAGGGGCCAAATTTATCCATTGGATTTGAACCTAGGTGGATGAAAGAATAAATCAAGGTCCCTACCACTTGAGCTACCAACCTGGACTAGATAGAAATCTTAAGAATGAGTCTCAATAATCTAAAACTAAAAATAATCTAATTTCAAACATTTAACCATGTTTTAATTTGGGAACATTCATATAATATATATTCCTTTTCATTGACAACACGGTATTCACTAAGCCATTGGAAGCTAAGATTGATTCTTTTTGACATACTTAGGATTAATAAAGCGTCATATGCATTGTTGAGTTCATATTTTTTTTCGAAACCAAGAATTCTTCACATCCCTAGACATTTATCACTAGCCTTTTATGTTCAATGCTTATTTTCTTTTCCAAAGAAAATTTGTGGAAAAATATTGAGCAAAGAAAACCTTATAAGAAAGCTTTTGAATAATTCCTAAATTTTATAAACGATATTAATGAAAATTCATTGACATTGATAACAACCCTTAATTTAAAAATATTGAATAAAATACTCAATAAAAATGACAAACACACAAAATCAACCTCTCCACTTTGTACATAAAACTCAAAGCATTTGACCACTCAAACTACCTACTATATTATTTTAAAATTAATTTATCGTTTATAATCTAAACTAAACAACATTGAATTTGAAAGTTTTCTCAAATAATATTAATATACATTTTTTTTTTAAATCATAAATACACAACATCTAACTTAATCTAATAACTTCAATTTTCCTTTAATTTCATAATGAATATATACATACCAACATCTACTTTTAACCATTCTTTAATTTCATAGTCAACATATACATACCAACATCTACCTTTAACCTTCCTTTGATTTTAGAGTGAGCAAAAGACATACCAAAAATTTTTATAGTGAGCAAAAGACATACCAAAATTTAAACTAAGCAATGTCTAGTTTAGGACTTTCAATCCTGTGCCTATATGATTACATATTATTATTATCATCCAATTTTAAGGCCACGGGCAAGCCAGACACCACATTGGTGTATGAGACCTCTTTGTTTGTGGGATAAGGGACCCACCTTTGCGCAATAATTTGGCTACTAAGTCTACGAAAGCATACATACTCTATTCCGTTAGGACTTTCAATCCTGTGCCTATATGATTACATATTATTATTATCATCCAATTTTAAGGCCACGGGCAAGCCAGACACCACATTGGTGTATGAGACCTCTTTGTTTGTGGGATAAGGGACCCACCTTTGCGCAATAATTTGGCTACTAAGTCTACGAAAGCATACATACTCTATTCCGTTAAGAGAAAACATATACTCTTAACCATTAAACCCACTCAAACTGTATTTTCAAAAATCTACAATGAACACATTATTATTGAGATACATGCCTTTCAAGTTCTGACTAAGTAAGTAAATTTCTAGTGAGACGTGGTTGGATGAAGGAACGAACTAAATAAAACATGATTAGGCAAAACAATCAACCAAGGCATTGAGAGCCTAAACATCTAGTTATATGGGCCAATGTGGGTCATAATAGTCACCTAGTGGTTAGAGTTTTCTAGAAAGCATGCAGGTGTGGAAGAGGGTGGAAATTAAAAAATCAAAAAAATAAAAGAAATGTCCAAAAGTTGGACCAAAATAAAGGTAGTGGCTGACATTACTCCCCCGAGAGCACCACTCACAAAGTGCCAGCGTGGCACATCGTCCTCGAAATTGGGGCCAAATTGTCGGCCAAATGAAATGAAATGAGTGAACAGCCAATAGAAGCGCCCCAGTTGATCGGATCAAAACCTGTGGTTCTCGGCCACCAGATTTGATTCGCTCGGACACGTGGAAACAACTTGGGGGCTTGCGAGGTACACGTGTCATGCGCGGTACCGTTCCTCGGCGCCCTGCTCTGAATAGTTGCCTGCCTCGCTCTACTCCCCTGTGATATGCACGGCCAAGAGTTTCAGCGAGGATTGTTACGGTCCACACTTCCAGGGTTTTTAGGTATTCTATATCCAGTTGACGGCAGATTTCCCTGCCGGACTTATTCGATTCCTCGTATTCTGTACAGCCAGGGACTCGAAATTTAGCCATTTTTGGCCCGGAACTGACAGAGTGTTGTTCAGAGCATTGATCCAGCAGGTCCCGAGTTCGCACTTGCTTTTAGCTTCGCAAAGTGAGGTAGTCCGTTCGAATCTCGCGTGGTGTTCGAATCCATTGAGTGTATATTACGGCTGGGGAGTTTTCTTTCCCGATATCGTTTTGTTGCAGGAAATTGTGCTCGGTTTGTACAAGGTTTTGAGTTTCTGTTTACTTTCGAACCCGTCATCACGGCTATCTGCAGTGAAAGTTCCTTTTCAGTCATGAGCATGTCTGGCTGGAGCTTGGACGAGGTATATAACGGTTCTTAAAGGGCAGTATATGTTTGCTATTTGATCTTTATTGTTAAAATTGAGAAATAATTCTGTTTTTTTTTTTTTTGTTGTTTTTTATCTTGCGACCCTAGTTGGGGTATTGCACTCTGTATTGCTTTTGGTTGCTCAAGCCTTTTTAACTGGAGAGGGTGGAACTCCTTACAATATCAGCTTCACAAAACAATGATCTTCCCTTTTACTGGCTACGAAACAGCCAAGGCGTATCCATTCTGTGAAAATCAGCCATATTCAAGAAGACTGCGTTAAGATGGAACCACCATTAATATGGTCTCCACACATTAGGAATCAGTGTCTATTGCATTAACACGAGCTCACACTTCAGGAAGACTTGGCCAATCGTATTATAACTGGGAGTACACTCGGGTTTTGAAACTGGGATATCATCATGGCAGGCACCTCTAGTCCAAATTATCGTTTGACTTTGAGAAATAACACTGTTTGTTTATCTTGAGAGCCTACTTGGGGTATTGTACCCTGTTTTTGTTTTGGTTGCTCAAGCCCTTTTGCTGCAGTGGGCGGAAGTCCTTACAATATCAGCTTTACAAAACAATGGCCTTCCCTGTTCCTGGCTACGAAGCTGCCAACGAGTATCTATTCTGTGTAAGTCACCCGCATCCAAGAGGACTACTTTAGGATAGGACCAACATTAACAGGGCCTCGACACATTAGTTGTCAGTGTTTTGCATTAACGCGAGCTCACACTTCAGGAACACTTGGTCAATCGCATTAACTCCAGTCCAAATTACCATTGGATCACATCCGGACCAGCATCTTGTTGTATTACTTGGATTATTTAGTTTATAGAAGATATTTTGATGGAATAAAAGCACAGTCATTGGTTCTACTTTTGGCTTCTTAAGTTAGTGGCATTTCAGAGGGCGGATAGATAGGTACTATTTCCATCTTGCCCATTCCACTAGTGTTTTGATCTTCGAGGCTCTTCTAGTAATTACAGGGAATAGTCCCGTGTCGGTAGGGTTATATTCTCCCCTACATCATGCATGGCAGGGATCCTGTTCACTGGACTTGAAGACAGCACGTTGTGCAAACCCAGTATCAAGAGGTGCAGACCAACCAAGCCATGGTTAGAACGTGGATGCCTGGGTGCAAACCAATCAGGCCCTGATGAGAATATGGCTGCCTGATAAGCCTGAAGTTACATAATACATTTGAGCCCTGAGCTTCACCGGTTCAAAATCAAAACAAGGAATAACATGAAGGACAGACATATCATAATTTCCATGGGAGGATTCTGACATGAGCTGTATAGCAAGTGGTTAAAAGTGATGTATTCAATGTATCTAATCACAGTTCTCGTTATCTAAACAGAGTGGAGGCATGGATGATAAGGGTGGTTTTGGTTTAATAAATTTCACTGATAGCTTCACAAAATAATGGTAGACTAGAAGTTTGTGAAACAGTAAAACCAAAAGATTTTTTGGTTGAATAAATTTCACTGATAGCTTCACAAAATAATGGTAGACTAGAAGTTTGTGAAACAGTAAAACCAAAAGTTTTTTTTGTTAAAAAGGTTTGCTTGAATTTGCAAAAGGGATTGGACAAAAAAGTTGATAGGGGAAAGTTATAGATCTTTTACAATCGCTGTTATTGCCATGGCCTATACGAATCATACATAATTATGATCATTGATGACACAATGTGACAATTGAGGGTGGGCTGTCATAGGTCGTTCCAAAGTCTCTCAGCCATCAAATGTCTGCAACACTAAACAAACATCTGAATGTTATTTTAAAGTTACACTTTAGAAAACTTGCTTATGTCTAATTCTTGACTTGAAATTAGTTGTAATAGCTATGGACATGCTGGTCAACTACCTTTGACCACAGGACCACCAGTTTTCTTCTTTGCCAAAATATACGCCGCACATTCATGCAACTGAGGGACAACTTAACAAATTTGGCCAAATTTTTGGCTTCTGTCGGTCACATTATCCAGTTAAAACTGCCTAAGATGCTATGAAGTAATGTTGTGTATTCTTGAATCTTTGCACTTTACAAAGTCAGTAATAGATCTATGAAGTAATGCTGTGTATTCTTGAATTTTGTCAGTAATGGAGCTATGCTAAACAAAGTGTAGTCTGTTTAATTTTGAAGGCATTGCACTCTCATTGTTTAGGACTGAGATTTCTTGTCATCTTCTTAATTCTATAATTGAGGTCCATAGTTCAAGTGTTGTATATTTTTCAACCTGTTGCAGAAATGACCATGAATGAAGCTGATTGTTGCACTAATATTGTTGAGACATCGCTTCTCACCCCTTTGAACCTGAATCTCCCTTAAGATTTTCAATTTTTGAAAGATACCATGGATATTTTGTACTTCTAACTATTTTATCAGTTCCTTGGGAAATTGGATTTTTATTCTTGGAAGTCCATTTATAGTTTGATAGGTTAAGTTGCATTCTTGTCCTCTCTCAACTCAGATGCCTTTCTATGGTTATTGCATTTCTCTGACTAACGGAGCCCCTATTTTAAATTGGACTTTTGAGCATTTTTGTTTATCTTCTGGGACAAAAGTTTGTACAGAATGTTTATTATTTTCGCTTCCCTGAACCTGAAACTCCTGTAGACTTTTCATCTTTTGGAAGATGCTACAGGTACGTGGTATTTGCTTGTAACTATTTTATCAGTGCCTTGAAATTGGGGTTTTATTCTTGGAAGTCCATTTATAGTTTCATAAGTTTATTTGCATTCTTCTCCTTTCTCAAGGCAGACACCTTCTATTGTTATCTACTTGTGGAGCCTGTATTTTAAATTGGACTTTTGAGGATTTTTTTATTTAGCTTCTGGGATAAAAAGTTTGTATAGGATGGTTATTATTTTATCAATTATATGAATGCTTTCATAAAACGTCATTTAACAAATGCATTATTCACGTGTTTCAAAGGTATGAATTATATGGTTGCCAAGATTTACAACCCTTCCTATTTGTAATTTTGTTTCTCTTCCTTTTCCATGAACAACTGGCAACACTAATGATATGATTGGATTGTGTATTGTACCAGTTGTTTTCTATTCAATCATTTAGCAGATTGCATCGCTTTCAGTGTTGCACTACAAATAAGAATCATATCATTTCTTCTTTTGCGAGTTTACATTCATTGAATATAAGATTTCACTAGTATTCTCTAAATTTTTCTTGAGCTTTCAAGTTCTTCTCTCTGATTGAAATATTGAATTTTAAAGTTTACAATTATTCAGTACCTGAGCTCATTTTATGATTTTTGTGTTTGAAAATGCTACTGTCTTTTAATAACTATCCAAGTTTAAATTGATAATCAATAATTCAGGATCTAAAACAACAAGGTCATATTCATCTGAGTACAAATGAAAAGACAAAATGCAGGCTTCAAGAGGATGGCTTTCAAAAACTCAAAACAGACTATCACAAAAGTATCAAGGATTTCAGCCCCTATTTAAGATATCTATTTGTAATTACCCCTTGAACGGTGCCATAAAAACATACATCATGTTTACTATTGGACTTAAAGAGGAGCAGTTTCCAGTGTAAAAAATCGGTTCCCGTCTGCCCAGAATCACCTGCATGATGGAAATGACGATCCATTGGCAATTCTGTTAGGATTCTGCATTTCCAAAGTGAGTCAAACTATAGTGTTACTTACCTAACATAATAAATATTAATTATTACAATCAAGTATAATGCATTTCAACATCTGCATTTTTTGAAAATAACGTGGGGAAGAAATGGATACAACTGGAGTCAGAAAGACAACTGTATCAGACTATCAAAAGCCAACATCAATAAATCTAACTCATCAATGGATCAGTGACCAAGAAAGGTGACAATTCATTGCCAATGTAAGATCTTACAAATGGTTCTCATCAAATGCTTCAGAAAGAAGCATCAAAAGGAGGGAGAGAATATTCTGCCCCCTCCAAGGCAAGGCAAAGACTGCTATGCATTATTAGCTTAGAAATTATTAGGTTGGCAGGAATTGGGTTCTACACCAATAATGTTGAACAAATGATTATATAGATTTCCACTCTTTCGAAAATACAATCCATACTCAGTTAGTACTTCTTCAAAATTATTGGAGAAGTGTTGAAATTCGAGAGCAATAGAGAATTTCTAGACTTGATAATTACTTGTGACTATTTATTTGCATGTTTTGCCCAGAGGCCAGGGCAAAACCCACAAGGGGAAAACCCATCAATCCTTTCCTGATAGATCATTCACCAATAGGAGAAATCCGAGTCACATTTAGAAGATCCAATTGCCAAGTCAGACCTCCACCAAATCTGATCATGGAAACTGCCATATGATAGTCCATAGGTCTTGCTCAAACTATGTCACTTTCTCTGTCTTCAACCAGCCTCAGAATCTTGCATTATTACAGTGATAATCACCATAGAAGCTTTGATCAATATCACAGAGAACTAGCATTATCATTGCAGGAAGCTCACATCATTATTTTAGGAGACTCACATCATCATTACAGAAAAATGTCTCTCTGAAATTCACATCAGTATATACTTCTGAAACTCGCTTTCAAACCTCAAGTAATTCGGATGTGATAGCACTGTTCTTGCCTCAGAGAAACTCAGATATCTCAGAACTCATTTGCCTCAGAATACTCGGATACTTCGGAACTTTACTTGCCTCAGAACCTCGGATATTACTTCTCTGAACAGATGATCAAATTTCTGTGTCAAACGGTGGAGTAATTGTGCCAATATATAGTTGTTTCTTCGTGTGAAGGGTCACGAGCTTTGGGCAGGCCGACTTGTCTTCTGGGAATGTTGACTTGGCAGATTGCAAATACAAATGACACTTATACAATTTAAATTTTCTTCTTTTTATAGGGTCATGAAGAACATGCCCTTGGACCTTTTTCTTTTGACCAAAAATAAAGCATGAAGAACATGCTACAATTTTTTTTTGTTTTTGTTTGTAACACGAAATACATATTCATACAAGTACAACGATAATTATGAAGACCGCACCTACTTACTATTTCAACAAGAAGTCTACTCCATTTTCAGATTTTTGGTTTGGAGGTGTGTTTTCCCAATTTTGGAATTTTAGTGTTGTAGTTCATCCTCTATTATATTTCTAAATAGTGATTCCAAACCCTTGTCCATTTTATTTGCACAATATCAATATTTTTTGTTACGTTTTATTCTTAACAATGCATATTTATCTGTGTTGGTATTCTTGGGATATTTGTGCCATTTGGACTTCTGGACTCTAGAATCTGAAGTATTACATGAGCCATAGTTGTCACCCTTGTGAGGGATTCCGATTTTTGTGGGTCAAACAATATTTGGGATTAGATTTTCTTGGCCTAAGTGTAAATCACCAATCTCTCTTTTGCATCTTAAAAAGGCAAGTTTTGATAAAGATAAGGTAATATAATTTTATTAATGTCCAACAAATGACCATAAATAGGTCAATGGCGCTGAAGGATACAACCAATACGAGTACAATGTGGGAGTGCAAACACAACTCCTAGAAAATGACAAGGCTAAATCTAGGGTAAAATGAATTAAACAAAAAGGATACAATAATAAGACAACCTCATAAACATGTATATAACTGGATCATTGCTCTGAAAGGCGTTCTGTAGCCCAATACAGTAGAGATGTTGTAATATCTTGTTTAACATTTTGACTCGGTCAAATTACCTAAAAATAAAAATAAAAATAAAATAACATAAAAAACATAAAATTAATAATTATAGTTATAATTATAATTAATAATTAAACGAGGCTAGATCCATCTTACCAACCTACCAAGCGCCAATAAGGATCAAATCTCTTGAGATGCAAACCTCTTTTAGTTAGAGTGAAACGAGATTTGACCCCTCTCGGCGCTTGATAGATCCAGAGTTAAGATGAATCTAGGCTGGTGTATAAAGCTAAGTGAATAAGTCCAGGGCTGGAGGTCGATGATGTCAAGAATTCCCGAGTCTGATAGCCGACAACGAGGAGGGGTGAAAGTGGCACTGGCTCGCTATTAGGGTCTCCTGGATCCAACGATAAATTTCGCTGTGTGATCGTGGGGGGATTGTAGGAGCGATGGATACTCCTAACATTTGAGGCCAAAGGAAAGAAGGTCAAGGAACCCCATCTTGGGGGGGTGTCTGTTTGGGAACTGTTTGGTGCTCTGAGTGTGAGTGAACTGATGTCCTGTTTGTGTTAATTTTAGGATAACAATGGTATGTTCTATGCTTTGAGCAATTTTACTTCAATTTCTTTACTAACCCAATATCAATATCCAATTTAGCAATCACATCAACATGATAGTAAAATGCAGATAGAACATAAACAATAATGATAGAAGACTAGCCAAGACAAGAGGACATAAGATATGGCACCAGCTAGGGGACAAACCCCAATGTGGGGAAACCCTTTATCAATTCTTCTTATAATTCTTCAAAAGTTCAGCAGAGAGAGAGTACAATGTATAATATTCACTTGTCCAATTACAGTGAAAATCTGATCAGTCAAACTGCAGAAACAGAAAGTCAACGCTGGTCAACAGGGCAGATTCATTCCTTAATTAAGCTCGGTCAAACCCAGTCAACTTCAGCCTCCAACAGCAAGTCTAATCAGCCCAAAACAGTCCAAAAAAGTCTAGTCAAAACTGGTAAACAAAAGTCAATGCTGTAGCCAGGCCTAGTACAGTCAACGCTGGTCAAACAGGAGGTCAAATTGCCTTGGTTTTTGTTCCCAGAACTGCGGCCTGCTAGAACAGAAATCCTCCACCCAAAACTGCACCAAAACAGGTCAACGCAAGTCAAAACAACCTCTGCAATTTTCAGTCAAATCTGGTCAACGCTGGAACAAAAAATGAGCAGCTTCTGGTTTTCGTACCTAATCAATGAAGGAGAGAGAAGATGTGAGTGAGTGAAGTGTGTCCAAATGAGGAGGAGGCATCATGTATTTATAGGCAAGTGTTGAGGATGAATATATGTGACTGTTGGGCTTCTGAGCCTAGATGAGTTTGCTGGCCGACCTTGACATAATCAAAATAAATTCATAATTCCATTTGTACATGTCAAAATGGGATGATCTTTAGATCAATCCTACACCTCTCGGAGAGAGGAATCCAAGAAAAATATGAGCTGCCTCATATGAGCTGTCCAATGTGAAGTTTGGCACCGCCATAACAACCTCTAGGGTTCTACTTTTACATTGGAATGGCATTTTTGCATGCTGCCTCATGCCTTATTAAACTTTTTTCAGATCACAT
This sequence comes from Pinus taeda, assembly GCA_000404065.3. Taxonomy (NCBI): domain Eukaryota; kingdom Viridiplantae; phylum Streptophyta; class Pinopsida; order Pinales; family Pinaceae; genus Pinus; species Pinus taeda. The sequence goes on along the minus strand of APFE031752820.1, from coordinate 175,017 downwards.
TTCTTCTTCTATGGTAAAGGTAAATGTCTCTAGTATCAAATTCATTAAGGCTTTCAAGTTTAATAGAATCCCCCAAGCTTCCCATATTCAAACTAATGATTCATTATTTTGCAGAGATTTTGCAAAATAAGGAAATTATACCATTTTATCGGAGCTTTTGGAATTCTACAAGGTTCTTTCAAAATTGAGGGCAAACTTTCCTGTGTTGATCTCTCAACATCTTTCATTGTCACCATTTCGTTCAAGGTTCATTATTTGCTTAATCTTTGCAAGGGGATATGTTCTCTAAACATTATTAACCGTCCTCTTAAATATTCAGATCCTCTCCTACTAATATTTTATTGTGGCATATGTTCTTCCAATATCTCTTTTGAGGCTAAGTTGTACTGAAACAGATACAGAAACGGATACGACAAATTTTCAAAAAATCTGGATACAATATGGCAAGGAAACGAGACACACACACACACACACAGACATATATACCAAAAGAAGAATTTCATATTACCATTCATCTTTTAGAATCTAGATTCTATTTCTAAAATACATAATCATCATCATGAATTCAACATTCATCATCTGTTTGGACTACATGGATGTTGAGGGTTTGAAGAAAATGAACAAGAATAAGAAACTTGTTAAGAAGCTTGTGATTAAGTACCGTGCATTTCTTGCTTTAGAGCAATTATTAAACAAATTCCAAGACTCCTTAGATTTGGTCTCCTTGGACTTGGTCTTAACAAGGCTGGTAAATTTCCCACTCTTATTTCACACCAAGAGTCCTTGAAGGCCAAGGCGAATGAGACAAAAGCAATGGTTTAAGTTTCAATTGAAAAAAGACTCTTAAGGGAGGACGAAACATTAGCAAATGCTAAAAAGTAAATGGCATCGAAATTAGAAGAGCCTGCTATGTGTATTTTCCATTTGGAAAGTTGGAAACTTACCCATACCGCTGGCGGCTGGCCTGCTATGCGTATTTGCCCTCCAAATGAGTAACGTAGTCTCCAAGCAGTGACCGTCGCCAGTCGACGGTGACTCCAACTCCAAGTCAGACGTATGAGTGATTGTAACACTTGGGTCCAACTCCAACTATAACACCTCCTCCAATAGATTGCGGTTTGCCTCCTACTCCAAGTTGTGCTCACAGTCTCACAGTTAAAAAAAATGGCATTCATCGAATGGAATAGGGTTAATAGGTTAAGAGGGGCCGGGTTGACCTTTTTTGCCTTCTCTTGCTGAAAAAGAACGTGAACAGTTCTTGGCATTTGCCTTTTTGTGGGTGGATCCATTTCTGGATTTTCGGATCCGTTCGGAAATGGATCCATAAAAATTTAAAACCTCCAAATACGTTTCCAAAACCAGATCTGGAGTTTCCGAAATTAAGATATGGTGCAAACACGTTTTTAAGGCGTTTCATGGTGGATTGTACACGGATCATACTCGTTTCCATTTTGGAAACGGGGAACAGCATTTCAGCCAAATTGTCCAGACATTTCTGGTAACTTAGTTTTGAGGTACTTATGAACTGAAATCTGCTACAAAATTTAACTTGCTGTCTATGTTACCGGATCTGTCCTTTATGGGTGCTGGATCTGTGGATCTGGATCTACTGGGATCTGGCTCTGAAATGGATCCTGAATAGAAGACTTCCCCTGAGATGGATCCCAAACTTTTTTGATCCTGAGTTCAGTCAAAACCACTTCTTTATTGGAAAATTGCCACACTATATGGTGAAACTCTAAAGCCTAAAATGCAATCAATCTACAAGAAAATTTCTTCCCCACATGAGAAAAAACACAATAATTTATCTACTGGATGTTTGATAGAAACGGAGCTAGGAATAGAACTACAACATTGGGAAGCAGGCAATCACTTCAACATTATAGTTTGTGAAAGCTACAACTTACTGATAGGCTATGGGTTTTACAATTAGTTCTTGACTGCTATTAGTTCTTTTGCTGTGTTGCAGTTTCTATTTCAGTTTTGGTACTGTTCTTCACTTGTTCATAAATTCAGATTTCTGTTCTTGCCTGTAAGTTTTGTTTTGTTCATGCTTTTCTGTTTCTGTTCACTCTTATGTTCTGTTCATGTGTGTTATCTCAAAAATTCCTAAACTGTGGGAAAGCATTCTCTTGTGACTCTGTGAGCTCTAGCAACAGTAACCAATAATTTTCTTAAGGATTTTATCTGTATCTCCACTCTTATAATGAGTTTTGGCAATGTATGTACTATGTAGTGAAGCTGCAAGCTTCAAGAAAACCTTGAAATATCCTTTTTGTTTAAGGAATTTTATGTTTGCAGGCAAAAATGTTTCCAAGTGTCGATAAATTTTTAATTATTCCTTATTTTAGAATTCCATTGCCCTCTCTTGAATATTCACTTAAAATGGTCTATCTATGTTATCAGATCACCACTTTTTAGTGTTGAAGTGCTTTACCTAAAGGCTAATAGGCCATTGTGATCCAGGTTCCAACATGTTTTAATTTTTTGAACTATTATTATATTTATTTTAGAGTGTTCTATGAATTGCTATATATTTGATATTTCTGATATGAAATTTAAATTATAAAATATTTATGTTTATTTGAACTTGCCATTTCCACTCAATATCTGCCTCCTGGCTTTTCAAAAATCTGGCAGATTTGTATCTGTTTCCTGGTAACTTAGCTTGTTGTGCACTTCCCTTAAAAATTGTCAATGGATCAGACTGTAAAAAGACTATTCTTTTTGAATTGTTTTGACAAAGGCCTCAAATATTCTTGCTTGTTCCATTCAAATGTAAACGAATTTGATGATAAAGAGTTAATTCCTCTCTAGAAGTTACTAGGAGCCTCTGAATGTGTCTAAGATCTCTTCCTTCTGTTCAATCTCCAAAGATTTTTATTAAAGTTACAAATTGAGTGAGTCTTGGTAAGTTACAAAGTTACAGCTCTGTTTCTTTCTTCTTATTGACTGCCCTTTTGTTGAATGTTGCAGCTCTTTTTGACCTGGTGATAACTGCATATTTTTTGATTCAATTGCACCCCCATGTTAGGAGGAATCTTTTTATTATTATGAAATGTCAAATGATGTAAATCTTGACAACAATTTTGCTTTTGTTATCTTTGGTAGATGTGAAGATCAATAGAGAATTTCCTCTTAAATTAATTTTTAACATAATCAACATTGGTTTCAGATGGATGATATTGATTGGAATGAATTTCAACAAAGCAATGACCTAATTGTTCCTGACCCCAGTGATGTAGAAGAAAGACAATGGGTAGAGAGTGGAAAACAATTGAACAAGTTACACTCCCAAAATTCTAGTGTCTTGGCTAAAATTGCAGGGCGGAGAATTATAGGGTGTAACAATGCCATTTCTGGAAGCAAGGTCGTAGATCCATCTAGTTCAAATAACAAGGCAGTGCCAGCTCAGTCACTAAATGTGGATATGTGGGATGTCCTTGAGGATGAAGAGTTGGAAAGAACAGAATACAATCCCATGTGTGTTGATGCAGCCATGGGAATTGATTCTCAAAAGGAAGGAGTAAATAATGATTACTGCAAAAATGTGAAACTAGAGTCAGATAACCATGGCCTGATTCTAGGATATTGTAAAGAGGACCCTTTACTGGCAAATAGAGATGCAGCTCTAGTGACCAACTCATGCCATTTCTTACTGAATGATATCTCATCACCTGAGGGTGAACTTGATTTTTTTGGAGGGGAGCATAAAAATGAAACAAGCAATGGTACACTGGATTACTGCTGGGAAAACATTTCCAACTTTGAGGAGGTTGACAAACTTTTTCGGTGAGTTTAAGATTCATGTTTTGAGTTCATTATCCAGCATTATATTAATATCTGAGAGAATCTAACTCTTCATTTAATTCCAATCACAAACTGTGTTTTTGCTGTTTGACAATATTGATTATTTATAATTCAATTGTTATCCCTGTGTTATTCTCTTCCTTATCAAGGAATTTGGGCTTACTGTTATAGCTATTTTGAGTATCTTTGTTGTACTTGTATATTAAAATGTGTTTTCTTGTCTTGTTGGTGATTAGATACAGTGAATCCAACCTGGCACAGGCAATTGATAGCAGTTCAGACGAATTAACATGGCATGCATCTTTGTCTTCTTCTAATAGTCATTCAAAGAGCATAGAACCGGGGCTGGCTTCATCAAGCCCAGAAGCAATGACATCCAACCCAACATCTGAGCAGTGTGAATTAAAGATGAAAAATGTTCCATGCAATAAGTCCCGTTTTCATGTTCTTAATCCTAAATGTGACTCAAAGGTTGACAATAGTGAGTTTAATGACCATACCTCGGGTCAAAATGAGCTTTTGAAGGAGTCACTTTCAGTTCACATTCTTGCATCACAAGGACATATACAGAATGAAACTGAAACCTTGTGGGAAGAACAGGTAGCTATATGTCATTGTTCATTGATCTAATAAATGAGTGTTAATTCTAGTTTCAGATAGATATAGCCAATCTTGTATTGATTGAGTTCCATATAGATTGATACCTTCATCGTTATATATTATTTCTCTTCTATTTAAATAGATTGGTGTCGAATTTCCTAGGATGCATGCGTGTGCTTGATTTAGAAGGGCCCATACTTGCCATATGGGGCTTCTAAGTTTGTTGAATATGCTTAGTTACAGCAACAAAGAATAGTATGAGGTTTGAAGAATCTGTAGGATCTGAGTCCAAGAGTCCAAAGGAGCATCCCACTATCTCTTGTTAGTATACAGACAAGGTAAGATGGTTGGAGATTGTGTTCATCATATCAGGATTTTAAAATATATATTAACTACATATATTTTATATTAACATACCATGGCAATTGGTTTCATTACTTTTTCAGTTTATCTTTCATCCTATTTGAGGGAGTGATGGAAACATGATTAGTGGATCAACATGAGCATAGAATATTCATAAACAAGAAACATTTGTCAAAGGGGCTATAGCATATTAAGTACATTTAGATGCTCGTTACAGTAAACTGAAGACCTAAGTCACATGACACAAGGACATGAGACATGGAGGACACGAAAATACAAGTATTCGACACAAGACATGGTGACCCCTCAAAACATGACACGAAGGACACATTGTATACTATATACAAAAAATATAATATATATTGAATAATATAAAAAATTAGTGAATTAAACATAAAATATGAAATATATAAAACATTTACATGATGATGATACAAATTCAATCACACAACTAATGCATATAACCAAAATAGCATTGTATGCAATCCATCTCTGAACCAAAAATACATCAACAAAGAGGCCTTAAATGGCCTGTATAGTCCAAAAAAAATCATGCTACAGCCTACAATAAATAACTAGTGTGACATATCATCAAAATCATTGCCTATATTGGGATCCTCATCATCAATATCACCCTCTAAACATTAAAATAAGATAGAAAAAGCTTAATATGTCAAATCGAGATTCTGTTCGAGTGATGGGTGCATTTTTACCAGGGTCATGTCACATAGGGGTTCAGCAATCGATGCCACCAACATTGAGGTACATAGAGGGCTTGGTCATCTTAATTAAATGCTAATTCCATTCCCTCATGCATGACAAACTCCAATGGAAGCATTGTAATCCCCCCATCCTGAAATCCTGAAAACTGTTAAACTCTGCTGAATTTTGAGTGGGATCTAAAATATTACTTCCTCCATATGAAATCCAATGAGGTCGAAATCACTTTCAAACATCCCGAGTCATTAATGGTAATGTTAAAAATTTAAGTAAAAGTGGCATTCTCATTTATCTTTCATTTTCATTATTCTTCTTTACCTTTCATTTTCATCATTCTCCTTTACCTTTCATTTTCATCCTTTTACTTCAAGATAAAGGAGAATGATGAAAATGAAAGATAGAGGAGAATGACACTTTTACTTTAAGAATTTATTACCATTAATAGCACATTAGTAGTAGGGCCTGGACAAATCCACTTTCCAACACTTGGAATCCCTTCTAACATTGCTTAATTGCCCTTAGCTGCACTCTAAAACCTTTGAGAGCTCCAAACCTGTGACTGAATTGGGTGAGAATGAGGCAATAAATCCATTTTAAGATTTTTTTTTTTTCATTGGACACGGGTCCAAATTTCGGGACACCAATAGGGCTGTGTCTGGTCAAACTTGTATTGGATACATGTCATCCACGTGTCATGTCTGACATGTGAAATACGGGACATGAGGGGGCGGGGAGGACATGTCCGGTGACTTTGCTGAAGACTTTTCATAGTTCATGCAGAGCTTGTTGTCGATGACTTGTCATAAACTCTAGTCTGCCATCAATAAAGTGGACTTGTGTGTTCTATGGTAGAAAGAATTGATTTTTCTGTTACAGAGTAGACACAGTTTCCTAGATATGTAGGATGTAAATGGTCTATGTCAGGTTTTTTCACATCATTAAGTGCAACAGTCCTTGTAGAAGTTGTGATTTCTCTACTTGTTGATTCCCAATTCTGAAATGGTGATGTCTGACATGTGAAATACGGGACATGAAGGGGCGGGGAGGACATGTCCGGTGACTTTGCTGAAGACTTTTCATAGTTCATGCAGAGCTTGTAGTCGATGACTTGTCATAAACTCTAGTCTGCCATCAATAAAGTGGACTTGTGTGTTCTATGGTAGAAAGAATTGATTTTTCTGTTACAGAGTAGACACAGTTTCCTAGATATTGTAGGATGTAAATGGTCTATGTCAGGTTTTTTCGCATCATCAAGTGCAACAGTCCTTGTAGAAGTTGTGATTTCTCTACTTGTTGATTCCCAATTCTGAAATGGTGATAAAATGATTTGGTAGTCCACTGTTTACTAAATGCAGAGACTATGTATATACTATATATGCATTTATTATTTGCTATTCTTATTCTCTTAAGGGTGATAATATAACTATGTACCACAAGTGTGAAAATATACTTATGTACCACAAGTGTGAGAATATTTAGAGAACATATATGAAATCGGTGATAAGAAGGAAACAAATATAATCATGTACCATAAGTGTGAGAATATTTAGAGAATATATATGGAATCTGTCTTTACTGAACAGTGAGCTTCTTAAGTTCATGTCAGTACTCATCCATACAAAATTAGAGAATTTATAGCAAACAAATGCAACTTACAATTGATTATCCTGAACAACTTGCAATTAGCATCTCTGTCAGCTTCCATTTTTTATTTTTATGGATGCTAATTTATGTTATAGGAAACATGTTTATTGAAGTTTCTCGTGGTGGTTTATATTTACTTCAAGATCCCCTTCTTTACATTGAATATCTTTGTGCAATGTTATCATATGGCAGGTTGATTCAAGCCTGTTGCAGACAGGGATTTCCGATGAATTCAAAGAAAAGGTCCAGATGAAATCCTCTGATAAAAATGCTTCCTTAAATTCTCATGAGGTATTTTCTTATCCTCCAGAGAAACAGTCTGCACATGCAAAATTACAGAGTTCAAAATCATCTGGTCTACAAGTTTCCCCTTCTCGAGTATGTGTCTCACTGAAGTTACAGCGTGAAACTAATTTAACAAGATTTGTGCAGTCTCAGGTCCCATACATCCATGCAAGCTATGGACATCCTTTGCCTCATGTGCCTATGAGGCCACCCTTACTGAGTCCAGGTCCGCAATTACAGCAATCTTGTCCAGGCTTTTCCACCTACCAGCTTCCAGCAGATATGCCAAATCAACGATGGCCTATGAAAAGGCCTTCTGATATGCTCTGTAGTTCTCCCATCATGATGCCACAAGATAAGATAAAAAAGACAAGATGGTGCAATCAGATGCAAGACATGATGGCTGTTGATCATAACGAGCAAAACACTTCAACAGATTCTTCTCTTCTCCAGAAGCATAGACAGAATATGCATTACCAGCATGCAGAAGTGAAGCCACAGGAAGGGACAGACAGACTTCCACTATCATCCAATGGAGGATCAGATCAGCAAGATAATTTATCAAGGGGTCATGAATTGACTGTTGATGATAAAGATGACCCCATGGAGGCAGCAATTCTTCATCAGCTTCAGGCTTCTGTTGCTCAGGTATAACAATGAAATTCCTAGACCTTGTCCATTTCTTGCATGAAGAATGTGGCACCAAATTTTCAAAATAAATATCACATTCCTGTATTAATAGTTAACATTTTATCACAGCTGTATATTCCAACAAGGCTATGTATACGAGATGCTTTGTACCGTCTGGCTACGAGTGCAATGCAACGGCATGATGTTAGTGATTCCAAGAATAGCAATGCAACTAGAGGAGAGCATATCAGAATGGGTGATCCAGAGGCATCTAGTAGCGACTACCAGTTACAAGATGACAGGTTGCATGAAGAAACTTAATCAGTAGTATTTTGACTTCAATTTGCATAGAGTTTTTTGAATTGATATTAGAATTAAGATTTAGTATTTATTTGATAGTGCATCGTGTGCTTATTCTAGTTCCGACTATGCACATTATTTTCCCATTGTATCTTAATCTCCTTGACCTTCATGTATTACCTGCTATTGCACAAAATTAAATGATATGACAAACTTGATAACATTTGAGTTTGTCTAGCTGGCCATTTGGGATAATATGGGCCAGTTCATCATACTCTTTGTTTGGATAACTAGGCACAATCTTTGAGAAATTGTGATACATCAATTACTATGAATTAAGAAAACAAGGGACCAAGCCCAGAACATTTCCTGAGACATTGGGAAAAATAAGAATGGCACTTAGCACAAGATGTATGGCTGCTCAAATAATAAATCTCACAAACTACATTAAAAAAAAGGCCAAGGCTTCTGAACAGCAATGAAGAACAAGTGATATAGCCTTATAGGGAAATTGAGCTATTCGATCCCAATCCTTCAAATTCTCAACTGTTTCTTATGGATAAGGATTATTCTACAAGTAATCACAGAGATCTCTCACACAAAAATGCCAAATCAAAATCAACTTAGTTGTGCTAATCATTTATAATGGCAGTGGAAACTGGAAAATGCCTCATCTATCAATGGTTGGCCAAAGAGCTTCAAGTTTCAACTACCATCCTCACAGCATACCATGTTCCCAACCTATATTAGCTTGAATGAGTCAAGGAGACAAGTCAACTTCTGCTCATCACATGTAAGTGCTCCGTTATTTTTTCTATAAAGCCATTTATTGATATAATTAATTGCAGTGTCACACCTGTCGATTTCCGGGGCTGCATTCTTGGCATTTTTGACTATTACAATGTGAAGGTAGCCTGTGATGACTTCCCCAGGACCATCTAGTTGATAAAGATGAAATTTATAAGTTTACCTCCTCTTCTCTTAATTACTTACTTTATGGTGGGATAATTGTTGAACATGTCAACTTGCATAAATTCATGGCTTTTTGTCTTGTATGGCAAGTCAAAGTACAAAATGGAAATAGGTTGTCTCTTGCTGCCTTGAAATCACTTTTGAATGGCTACTGTTGGGCATGAAATCCCCCCCAAGGCATGTTTTGGGGCTCAAAGCCCAGGTTTTGACCGAATCTTGTTGTAAAGCTCCGCGGATTGCGGGTGCGGGGCACGAAAGATGATAGAGTCACAGGGTTGTCTGCCCTAATTTTGTAATGTAATGTCGGCTGGATAAACCTACCCATGGTCCGCGGACCATGGGATTGTATAAATAGAGCGAGGCTCTAAGTGTAAAATGAGATAGAAGATAATAGAGAAAGAAGAGTCTAAGTAACTAAGTGAAGTGTGTCTTTAGGTTGTAGAGTAGGAGAAGGCTCTGCAGAAGTGCGCAGAGGCCTAGTAGTCTGCAGCTGAGTGCACGGACCCCTGCAGCTGAGTGCGCAGGGTGAGTCGAGTCTGTAACCGAGGAAGGAATTAATAAAGAGAAGTTTTGTGTATCTGTTCTTGGGTTAATGCCTGTTTGATATAATTTGCAAATATACTATTTATTTACTACACGGACCTGTATGAATGGTTTATGTTGTTAAGTATAACTTAAAGCATGCAAATAGGCTAAGACAATCAACTAACATTGGAATACCAGTAAGGTCTTGGGTGATAACGCAGAAGCGTGGCGTTCAGCCCCTGAGTAGGGCTGCACAAAGGCAGTATATCAGACTGCGAGGTACGGGGAAGTACGCAAAGCAACCTGCGCGCAGGGTCAAACACGGACCACTTGAACTCATCAGACATCTCCAGGGTGCGGAAACCTGGTTCTACCACCCTCCCATACTACTTCGGGTGAGACTTCAGTTCGCACTCCGCGGACTGTTGCCAAAAGGGCCAGTAGTATCGGGATTTGTTCGGCTAACTTAACTCCGAACTTGGGTCAGGCCCTAATAAGCCAACAAATGGTTCCGTTGCTGAGACCGAGATTTGCATAGAGATGTCTGATGTCGTATCACTCGAATCCGACAAAGAAAGGAATTGAAGAGTGGTTGGGCAAAAAGATTCACGAGTCGGCGCAGGAAAATAGGAATCCGCGATTATCAAAGGAAGAGTGGCTAGATTGCTACTTATATACGGAAATCCACGAAATTTTCTTTGCATCCTTCCCCTATGAGTTATACGAGTGGATCACGAAGCTAGCAGATAGTCAAGGAAGGTGTAGGCTCGACGAACCTATTGTGTGGACTCCAAAGTTGGTACTCAGATTGGAAGCATCGGAAGATAAGATCGTGCGCCCTATGGATCACTGGCTCGATCGAATTATAGCAGGATTATCACTGAGTTCGCGGTAGATACTTCAGTCAGCTATAGCGAGGTGGAACAATGCTTCCTCAAAGGACCATGAGGTAAGTACGTTAAATCTTTGAACACTTGGATTAAGATGCTACTGTGTGAAAAGCGCGTTATGCGAATAAATTGATGTTTGGGGCAACGCGGAGTGGGAGGATTTACAGAAACGAAGGTAGCGCAGAACTAGAAACTAGCCCCTTGATTTCACCTCTGCGAGAAAGCAAGGTATAGCTCGCTAAGGTTTCACCAAGAAGTGCGATTATTTTGATAAAGCAGCGAATTCTGTGCATACCACTTCCACCTACACCACCACCAGTTTCACCATCTTCAGCGCCATCTTCGGCCACACCACCTCCACCACCACCACAGTTCAATATAGCAAGTGCAATAAAATTGCCGATGTTCAAAGGGGTAGGGAATGAAGATTTAGACTAGTTTTGGTTCGTGGTAAGGGTTGTATGGGAAGCGTAGGAAGTCTCGGATGACAATATAAAGAAAGCAACACTGGTCAGTGCTTTGCAGGATCGTGCATTGACGTGGTACATTAAGCATTCCAATGACAATCCGAACGCAGGGATCGCGGATATCCAAGCTGCGCTAAACAAGGAATTTAGTAGGCCAAAATTAGGGACACAGTCGATCATTGGATTTAAGGAAATCACGATGCTTCCAGGTGAGACCCCCGGGAGCTGGATCAGAGATTGAAGTGTATAATTCGTGAAGCCGACATGACCTTGACGGATGGGCAACACCACGCATGGTTTGTGGCATCGCTAACGCCGCATTTAAGGAACGTGCTGCCACAATAGAAGCTATCCACTCAGGTCGAGGCCTTGGAGATCGCAATGAGACTGCACGAGACCTCGATACAAGATCCTAACCTGGGAGTTCAACAGATCCATGTGCAGTTGAAAAACTTGTGCCTTGAGATGCAGAGTTTGAAACAAGACATGACAACTCGCCCAAAAGCGCGTGAGGAGGTATGGTGCGTAAAATGCAAAGGACAGGGACATGACAAGGACCATTGTCCAGTCTACGCGAACTACCTGGCGGGAGGAGGACCAATGCCATTGAGACCAGAGGCACAAGCAAGACCGAGCACGACGCCTGCATTATGGTGCACGATTTGTCAGATAGGAGGGAAGCATGCTACAGATAATTGCCATCTATTACAAAAGTGTATGCAGAGTTCCCAACAGTTGTTCTGTAATTTCTGCAGATCAGTAGGCCACGATGAGTGTACCTGTAGAAGTTATGAACTAATGATGGATTAGACTCCCTACAGGGTTCAAATCGAAACACGGGCCCTCGATCAAAATGCAAGGATGGCGCGCACTGGATTTCAGGGGTGCGGACGAGGTCGAGGTGGAATGGGACCAGGAAGAGGTCGTGGCCAGTTGATATGTTACAATTGTGGAGGGCTAGGGCATTATGCCCACGATTGTACAAATCCAATGAGACCATCATGCTTATATTGTACCGAGTTTGATCATGAGACAGAGGACTGTCCCACACTGATAGCGAGGTTGCGCGATAAAGGATTACTCCAACCTCCCCCGACTCAGAACCTGCAAATGATGAGGTCTGAGCTGCGCGAGGAAGACCCGAATGTAAATATCGTGCTTCGAAGTGGTATCATGACAGGAGATGACAAAGGCAAGCAGCCTGAAGAGAGTCCCTGGGTTCGCAAGGCTCCAACAAAGGAACCAGAATTTGATTTAGAGCACGCTAAGGAGACATTCATGGAAGCTAAGAAGAGCTTCGTGGATGCCTCCACTTCAGGAAGTAAAGACAAACTGGACCTGGAAATGGACCCATCAATGCTCACTACATCTTTGGAGACATGCATGAAGCTGCTGTGCGACAACAAAGTTGTGAAGGGACTGCAAGAATTCATCACTAGATGTGCTGGAACCACGCTAGGAGAACTGCGCATGGCCTGGAAGCTCGGGAAGCACACAACGCGAACAGGAAGAGAGATGAGATTGACCACGCAAATCGGGGAATATGAAATGGATCAAGTGATTTTGGATCTAGGATTGGACGTGAACGCCCTGCCAAAGCAGACATGGGAGCGCATGGGTAGGCTTGCGCTGCAATGGTTTCCTATTCAGTTGTGAATGGCGAACCAACAAAAGATCCTACCTATTGGAAGATTGCAGGGAATAACGGTAGATATTGAAGGTGTGAGCGCGCTTGCAGTTTTCGAAGTGATAGCGATTGTTGATGACAACAATCCCTATCTCGCGCTACTAGGAATAGATTGGGCCACTGACATGAATGGAGTGATAAATCTAAAGAAGCACAAGATGGTTTTCGAGAAAAATTCACTGCGCGTAATGGTACCTTTAGACCTTGTGGAAGGATTGCGCTACACAGAGCCAGTGCGCGACTACGATAGTGATGACGATCTAGACTATATCTACAAGATAACCACGCGAGAGCAGGATTGGATAAATCCAATAGTGGATGGCAGGATTTCGTGGGAGTGCGAAAGCTCTTGCACCCCAGATTCGGATGAGGAAATAGAATGATGGCAAAACCGGTTACACGAGGTAACCATGCTCAACTGCAACATGATGATAAGGTCACTGCGCTGCGTAGCAACGGAAACAAGAGACTTGCCTACGTATGATGGGTTAAGCGAGGTAGAGGAGTTCCTGAATAAATTTGAAAAAGAAGTGTCGGAACAACAGCGGTTCGATGCTCTGAAATGGGCACTGCGCGCTATGCCCGCAAGGTGGTGGGGTACGCACCAGCGAAATTTTGAGGACTGGTGTGAATGCAGAAGGATGATGCGCCTATGATTTGGGAAGCCTCAGATGCAGATAAAAGCTGAGCATGACACAGGAAACAACCCGCGCGCCCACCTTTCCAGATGGGTACAGGCGTATGGTGCGCAATCGGCATGAGCGCATACTGTCCTCACGATAGGAAACATGATCGATAAGCAGGAGCGAGCAAGGCAATGGCGTGAACAACCCCTCCATGTGGGACCAACAGGTATGATAAGACCAAGCGCGCAGAAGGTTATCTGCCTGGAAGCCTTTGACAAAGTATGCGAAGTACTAGACAGGGCCCACAATGTGAAACGAACTAACTGGGACCTGCGCGTACCTGCAGTACTATGGACTTATAGGACAATTTACAAGAAATGGACGGGACAAACACCTTTCTGGCTAGTTTATGGCATGGAAGCTGTCATGCCGATGGAGTATATTGTACCTAGTTTGCGCATAGCAGTGCTCACAGGTATGACAGACCGCGCAACTCTAGAAGAAAGGCTCGCGCAATTGGAAGAACTTGAGGAGGAATGGTTCTTGGCTGGTTTTCATCAGCAAGTACAAAAGCAACGTGAAAAGGCCTAGCACGATCGCCATATTAAGTTGCGCACCTTCAAGGTAAATGATTTAGTGCTCTTGTATGACAGTGAGTTTGAAAAATTCCCGAGAAAGTTCAGAATGCATTGGCTAAGACTGTATGTGGTTAAGGAGGTCACAGATGGAGGCGCGGTCCAGCTAGTCAAACTAAATGGAGAAACTTTCCCAGGCAAAGTGAATGGCAATCGCTTGAAACCCTACACGGGTGGGCCAACTATCTAACTAACCGGTAGAAGCACAGTCTTCGCGCTCCAAGGATCCGGACAAAGGCGTGGGACTATAAACATATGTAGTATATACCAGTACAGATGTAGAGAAGCATTTTGGACACAGAGGTCTCGGAACAACGTATGCAGCACATCCAACAAGCAACAACTCAGTGCATTGCTGACCTTTGCGCAGTTCGAGAACAGTTGGAGGGACTCCGCGCAAAGATCGCCGCGCCGACAGAGTGACTCGAGGGCGAGTCACGATGTTTGTGTTGGGGACTTGTTGGGCATGGAACCCCCCCAAGGCATGTTTTGGGGCTCAAAGCCCGAGTTTTGGCTGAATCTTGTTGTAAAGCTCTGCGAATTGTGAGCATGGGGTGCGAAAGTATGATAGAGTCACAGGGTTGTCTGCCCTAATTTTGTAATGTAATGTTGGCTGGATAGACCTACCCATGGTCCGCGGAACATGGGATTGTATAAATAGAGCGAGGCTCTAAGTGTAAAAGGAGATAGAAGATTATAGAGAGAGAAGAGTCTAAGTAACTAAGTGAAGTATGCCTTTGGGTCGTAGAGTAGGAGAAGGCTCTGTCACTGAGTGCGCAGAGGCCTAGTAGTCCACAACCGAGTGCGTGGACCCTTGCAGCTGAATGCGTAGGGCGAGTCGAGTCTGTAACCGAGGAAGGAATTAATAAAGAAAAGTTTTGTCATAATTCTGTGTATCTGTTCTTGGGTTAATGCCTGTTTGATATAATTTGCAAATATATTGTTTATTTACTACGCGCACCTGTATGAATGGTTTATGTTGTTAAGTATAACTTAAAGGATGCAAATAGGCTAAGACAATCAACTAACATTGGAATACTAGTAAGGTCTTGGGTAATAACGCAGAAGCACGATGTTTAGCCTCTGGGTAGGGCTGTGCGAAGGCAGTATATCAGATTGCGAGGTACTGGGAAGTACGCGAAGCAACCTGCGCGCAGGGTCCACTTGAACTCATCAGACATCTCCGGGGTGCAAAAGCTTGGTTCTAGCACCCTCTCATACTACTTCGGGTGAGACCTCAGTCTGCGCTCCATGGACTGTTGCCGAAAGGGCTAGTAGTACCAGGATTTGTTTGGCTAACTCAACTCCGAACCTGGGCTAGGCCCCAATAAGCCAACACCTACATTGATGTTTTTGAAGAGCCCAAAGGGTTCTTACCCATGCAGACAATACAACATTCCATCAAGCTTGTTCCAGTTTCCCTGATTGCCAAGTCAACATCCATATCGCGCCCCAACCGTGGAAAGTGTTGATACCGATTGCCAAATCCATTAGTGGTTTGAAGAAGAAAAGGTTAGGCCCAACACTTCTGCTCGTGGTTTCCCAACTCTTATTATTCCCAGGGAAGATAAGAATGAATGGAGACCCCACACAACTTATAGGGCACTTAATGAAATGATGGTCAAAAGCCATTATTCTCTTCCCAAGATTGACTTCTTATATCAACTTAAAGGAGGTTCTGCAACTACATGGATTGTGAAGACAAATATATGAGGTTCCTAGGTCATTTTTGGCGGAAATTGTAGAATAAGATGAGGACAAAGTTGCAACATAGTTCAACACATTACCCTCAGATGAATGGAAATAAAGAGGTAGTGAACCGAAGGCTTAGATTTTTTTTTTTTTTATGGTGCTTAGTTGGAGATGAGCCAAAATAGTGGGATTAGGGTGTGGTGTAGGTAAAGTTTGCATATAATAGCTTTAGGAACATGTATATAGGTTTTCCATTATTCATATAGTCTCTGGGGTGAAAATGAGAGGAGTTGTAAGCTTGATCAACTTATCTAACATAGATAATTAGTATAAACAACACACAAGTATTCACTGGGCAGATGGAGTCCATAGTTGTAAAAACTGGAATTGGGTTTCGAACTAACCTTCTTTCTAACCATGATTCAAATCAGAACTGGATTAAACCAGATTGAACTAGATTCAATAAATTGGAATTGAAAATAATACACAAAATAATTAATTTTTAATGAAAAAATTATTTTTAAGATTACAAACCATGATTCCAAACCATTAGAGACAAAATATGCAAAGTCTGCTCATTTATATACCATGTAAGGGTGGATATACAAACTCGCATTGAGTGCACTACATATCATCAACAAAATACATAAGTAGTGAGGCTCTAAATGGCCTCTAGAGTCCAAAAACAATGCTACAACTCAAGCAACTAGGCCCCTAGCCTACTACAAATCAATGATCAATATGATCACTCATCAAACTGAGGGTTCCACATTAACTTGATTGCTTGATAATAACTCATCAAGTTTCCATATAATTAGTGAGTGCTACACAATTAGTGAGTCTTAGTTACGCTGAGTTAACCTACCAAATTCTGGCAAGTGTTGGTGAGTCTTCTAACTATGAGACATATTTCTTAGAACATACATAGACACATCAAACATAAATAGTAGATTGTAATAGTTCAGGCTGAAAAGAATAAGAACCAAATGAAAAAATAATTCCCAGGTTTGGTATAACTTATTCGCCTTGTGGTACAAATAACGGGGTAAAGGTCAAACAATTGGCATAATTAATGTTTACCCTTCTATAGACACAACTTATCTATTTATCTATAAATAGTTCATTAATTGCATCAATATCACTTGCATAACCCTAATCATTTCTAATAATCAAGAGTACGTGTAACATTTTGATGAGGGTTGCACACATTGTTTTTCATTGAGTGGTCTTGGCTTTCTTATTTATCAATAGATACTAAATATACACCCCTTTATCAATAAGTAAGCTCATAAGCTGAAACACCATAACAATGTCTTTCTCACTAGGCTATTTGTTATCAATCAGATTTGTCCCTTGGGAATTGATCCCAAGGAATTTGAGTGGGCAATTTAGACTTGCTATCCCTATCACCAACATAAAGTCTTTTTCTTTAGAAGTGCAGAACTAGTGCATGCTTATTCCAAGGGGGTAGTTTTTTATAGATCCGACCGATTTGGTACCAAAACAGGCCGATTTTTAAAACTATCGATGGAACAAGTGTATTTGTAGGTTTGGGGTTGAGTGAAAATAGTGTGGAGTATAGGGAGTGTGTTGATGCACGATGAAGATACAAGTTATTTGACACTGGAGACTTAGTTATCATGCATTTTGAGAAAATAACACATTATGGGGCATTTTAAGAAAATAACATCTTAGAAGTGCACACAAGAAGCTAAATGTGAAGAAGATTGGATAGTGTAGGATCGAGAAGAAATTTGTTAAATTTAGATAACAATGGTATGTTCTATGCTTGGCACAATTACTGCAATGTTCCTTTAGTAGCCCAATGACAATTTCAATTTAGTTTTCCAATAGCAATCACATTAACCATTAATCACATTGATAGTAACATTAGATAGAACATGAAACAAAATTCAAAAGACAAACCAAGACAAGAGGACACTAGATTTGGCGGATGCCAGGGAAAAACCCCAATGTGGGAAAACCCTTGGATCAAATCTTCTTATTATTATATCAAATGTTCAGTAGAGAGAGAGAGAGTACAAAAAGTCAAAATTGACTTGCCAATGGAAGATCAAAACAACCTTGTCAAAGTTCTGCAATACTGTCCCAATCAACAACAGTCAAATCAACCCTAACCAGAAAGTCAAAGATGGTTAATGAAACAGTCAAACTTCTTCTTTGAAGCTCGGTCAAAGGCAGTGAAACTCAACCTCTAGCAGCAGTCAAAGTCAGCCCAAAATAGTCATAAAATCTGTTGTCAAACTTGGTCAACCTGTAGTCAAACCTTTGGACAAACAGGCCTGTGGTCAACGCAGGTCAAACTCCCCCTTTTGCCTCAGTTCTTGTGCCCAGAAATGCGGCCTACTAAGACATAAATCCACCCTAAAAATCAAAGTCAAAGGATGCCCAGAAAGTCAAAGTCAACGCTGGTCAAACTGCATAATTTTTTGAGATTTTCGGCCCTGAAATTCTGTCTTGTAATTCGACCTCCTTGTGCCACACGTGGGAGAGAGTGAGAATGCCCAATGCTGTATGAAGTTTGAACTAGTGAGAGAAGGAGAGAGAAAGTGTGAGTGATGGTGTTGCCAAATGAGGTGAGATGTCACTTGTATTTATACAAGTTGTCGAGGGTGAAGAGTCATGTCCATTGTGTTTCATGAGCCTACATGATGATGTGGCCGACCTGAACAATTTGCACATGTTCAAAATCACACTTCTGCTTGTCCAGACGAGATGATCTTTATATCAATTTTGGTCCTCTCGAAAAGAGGAATTTAATGCAATCATCATCTCCATCAAATGCGCTATCCCAAGGTGGAAAATCCAAACTCCTTTCAGAAATCACACCACAGTAATCTGCAATCCAAAATAGTTACCCTGCACGGAGGGGATACTTGGAAAGAGATCCGTGATCTCGAAAAAACTAGGGTGAAAATAAGGAGAAAAGAAGCTGATCTTCACTTTCTAAAGTCATCTAGCTGTTTTCATATTTATACCTATCCTTTTTCCTTCTTTTCTCCACAAAATTTGTTCTGATGATGAGTCTAGGTTCAGACTCGAAACGTCGACCATAAAATATGAGCACTGTGGAAAATCTGAACTCCTTTCAGAAATCACACCACAGTAATTTGCAATCCAAATTAGTTACCCTGCACGGAGGGGATACTTGGAAAGAGATCCGTGATCTCGAAAAAACTAGGGTGAAAATAAGGAGAAAAGAAGCTGATCTTCACTTTCTAAAGTCATCTAGCTGTTTTCATATTTATACCTATCCTTTTTCCTTCTTTTCTCCACAAAATTTGTCCTGATGATGAGTCTAGGTTCAGACTCGAAACGTCGACCATAAAATATGAGCACTGTGGAAAATCCGAACTCCTTTCAGAAATCACACCACAGTAATCTGCAATCCAAAATAGTTACCCTGCACGGAGGGGATACTTGGAAAGAGATCCGTGATCTCGAAAAAACTAGGGTGAAAATAAGGAGAAAAGAAGCTGATCTTCACTTTCTAAAGTCATCTCGCTGTTTTCATATTTATACCTATCCTTTTTCCTTCTTTTCTCCAAAAAATTTGTCCTGATGATGAGTCTAGGTTCAGACTCGAAACGTCGACCATAAAATATGAGCATTGTGGAAAATCCAAACTCCTTTCAGAAATCACACCACAGTAATCTGCAATCCAAAATAGTTACCCTGCACGGAGGGGATACTTGGAAAGAGATCCGTGATCTTGAAAAAACTAGGGTGAAAATAAGGAGAAAAGAAGCTGATCTTCACTTTCTAAAGTCATCTAGCTGTTTTCATATTTATACCTATCCTTTTTCCTTCTTTTCTCCACAAAATTTGTCCTGATGATGAGTCTAGGTTTAGACTCGAAACGTCGACCATAAAATATGAGCACTGTGGAAAATCTGAACTCCTTTCAGAAATCACACCACAGTAATCTGCAATCCAAAATAGTTACCCTGCACGGAGGGGATACTTGGAAAGAGATCTGTGATCTCGAAAAAACTAGGGTGAAAATAAGGAGAAAAGAAGCTGATCTTCACTTTCTAAAGTCATCTAGCTGTTTTCATATTTATACCTATCCTTTTTCCTTCTTTTCTCCACAAAATTTGTCCTGATGATGAGTCTAGGTTCAGACTCGAAACGTCGACCATAAAATATGAGCACTGTGGAAAATCCGAACTCCTTTCAGAAATCACACCACAGTAATCTGCAATCCAAAACAATATTATTTTTGATAGGTCTTTCAAGGAATACTAGTCTCCTCTTATGGGGTCCCAATTTCCAAATATCCCTTCACGAAGACAAATCCTTCTTGGTAAGCAATTTCTCTTTACTTCTAGAGTGAAGGCCAAGTGATCTCACTAAATATTTGAAGCACTCCCATGTGACCAGAGCCCAAATCTCTGCCGTTATGAAGTCACTAAGTTGTTGGTAACCCACTCGCCACGGTTTCTAAATCCTTTTCAACATAGAACCTTGAATAGACAAGCTAGAATCACCTTAAACAATGTCTTCAAAGCTGAAGCTCCCATTGAATCTAAAACAAGAGATGCTGCCCTAATTCTGTGTTTAAGAAGCACCTGACAATGAGCATATCCGTGAAGACACATTACAATCCATTTAGCAGATAGTGCCAAACCCTAGATGCATATATCAGTCAGTTCCAAGTCTGCTCTATCCTTCTCAATTATATGTATATTCTGTAAATGGAAGGTAGACCTTGTCTCTTACCTGGTTTTCTCCATAGACAGTTGTGCAAAATGTGCTCCAAATTGGAATAATAGAAGCATTAGGGAAATCAACACGAAGAGTTGTAGACATGTTCAGTTGCCAAAATACTGGATGCTGCTACAAGCTTCACTGCTAGTGAAACATTCTTAAGAACCACTTGTCACTGTGTCAGGCTTTGTCCCAACTTAACACCTAGCTGCACATGTCCTTGAGAGACACAATAAACATTGAAGGGGATCCCCAGCTATTCTTCAAGAGCCCTGTCTGGTGTATTACTTCCAGGGAAGTTCAACCCATGTGGTACAGCATCTGAATCAATAAGCCAACATTTAGTTTGATGATCACCGATGTCAGTTTCATATGTAGAACAGGCCTCCAAACATTACCCTGACAGTGACAGATACCTGGGATTAGCTCTGGAGAGATTGCTGCTTCCTGAATCATCTGCAACATACTACATGCAGCATTTTTTGTACCCGTGGAATGAATTTTTTTCTAATATGTTATTGAAATCCAGTTGCCTGTAATCAGTATCCCATAGCATCTGCAACAGTTACATACACTAGTGGAGCAAGTGGACATCCTTGTATGATTGACCTCCAATTTCCAAAAGACACTGGGGTTATCAGTAACCCATTGACCTGGAATTTAACCAATGCTTTGGAGAGCAAAACACTACAGCTGCTCTAAATCTGGACCAAACCCAAGACAACACATCATGTCCAAGATAAATCCCTCTCAATTCTGCAGAAAGCTAGGATTGCATTTCAACAGTGGAATTTGCTGAGGTTTATTTTGTTTTTGGTCACTGACAGATTCTAAGGGATCAATGTGTCCGGACGTATATTTATAAATAGTTTTACTGATTGGAATTTGGTAATTAAGATAAAAAGATGCAAATTTAATACATTGTCGACATAAATTCCTAGTTAAAAACCAATAGTTAAAAACAAATATTTAGTTAAAAACCAATAGTTTCATTGATTGGCATTTGGTAATTAAGATAAAAAGATGCAAACTTATTACATTGTTAACATAAATTCCTATTTTCTAGTTTTAGTTTAAAAAACCAAAAGCTTCACTGATTGGCATTTGGTAATTAAGATAGAAGGATGTGAATCTAATAGACTGTTAGCTTAAATTCCTATTTTCTAGTCCCATTCCATGTTATTAAGGGACAGTATGGTGTTTGAACCAGAATAAAGGATAACACTTTCTTTTCCTTCTTGTTGGAGACTTGAAAGCTTTTTATATTATGTTAACTAAATTTTCCAAACTTGAGGTGAGGAACTAGGATATTCAATAAATGCCTAAACTGTCTCAGATAGGTTTCCTAGTCAGTTCCATGCATACACTATGTGGGATGCTGGTAATTTTCTCCTAACGTTTCTGTACTCTTTTCTGATTTGTAGTGGTTGATACTTTATTATTTAGTCAAATTGCGTTGCAGAATCCCCAGAGTCCCGTGAATGGGCATTAGTATGAAGATCTGTGATTGATATCTTAATCTGAGAAATTGTAAATGTTCGATTTGCTTGTGAATCGTGGCATTTCAATTTTATTGTGTGTATATTTTATGATGTTTATCTATAACTGTTTAGTCAATTTGTTAATGCCATCATGTCTTTTTTCAATATGACTTTGTTTCTTCTTGCATTCACTCTAAAATATCGCTGTAAGGTTGCACATTGGCCTATTATTGTGGTCATTTGTTGGATATAAACAAAATTATCCTATTTTATCTCATTGCATTGATAATATTCATTATTTCATATGAATTACACTTGAGCTAGGTGTGTTCTATTCTGTTGTGCTGGTTTTGGAGTATTTATGTTTAGTGGTGCAATAGCTATCCGATATTCACATTATTCCCAGTTGTTCATAAAATGGTTTTATTTGGTCTATGTGGACTTATTGATATCAGTACTCATCACTTAAGTTAGTCATACTCAACTGACATCTAAGCAATATGTTGTGCCTTAAATGCAGGTGTGCTGGATTTACCAACTTTGAAACAGAGACCAATGCTATTGATCGCTCAGTGGCTCATTTACTCTTCCACAGATCTGCAATGCCTTCAACTGGTGGATCATTAAATGCAACAGAATTTCCTAGTGACTTAACTACTATGAAGCCTCTTATTTCTGAAGAAGCACCGAATTCCTGCTTATGGCAGCCCTCAGCATTGCATGGTTCAACTTGGCTTGGGGCGAATACATTGACCACAGTGCAAACCCCTATTTGTGGTCAAGTTCTGGCACCTATGCCAGACTCTTGCATTGGATCTTTTAATCAAGGTATAACTAACATGAAAAGTGGTTCTTCCCTGGCTGGAACTTGCAGTACATCTTCTGCTGTTTCTCATTCTCATCCTAGAGGATGTGGTAATTTGACCTCTTCGGATCTCCATGATACTGGAATCAATCCTCTGTCCAGACACCAAGGTGCTCAAAATAATAGTTATGGTTCTTCTGATCTGAATTATAATGTTCTTTCTCATACAAATGCTGTTATGGAGAATAGTGAGGGCTTTCTGTCACAATATATGAAGAAAAATGAAATCTTAGAACCAAATACTGGAAACCAAGCTAGACAGGAGTCCTTACAAAATATGGATGTTGAGATATGTGACACAAATTTTGATATTCTGATGTCAGAAGAAACTTCAGAAGTGGGAGTCAATAAAGAACTTCATGTGAACTATACTGAGGCAGAAAATACTGATCATGTGACGCACCCAATCTCTCCACCAGCTCGTATCATGCTAGTCCACTAAAAGATTAGGTAAAGCAAGTTATAGTTAAGGTAGTTGTTCTTTGGTGCACAGGTTTTCAGCTCAATTGAGGGTTGCATGGTACAGAGAACAACAAATTTGTAAATATGAAGCAGTCTCCAAACCATTGCCAGCATTTTTCTTTCTTTTGTGCTGAGTGCATAAATGAGAAAAATGACCTCACAGGCAGGTTTAAGTAACTCATTTTTAGAGAAATTGGAAGGATGTATATTTTCTGATCATTGCAGATGATCATGATATTTCACTGGGGTTTCAAAGTAATATATGCCAAGGATTACAGTTTGCACTTTGCACTTTGCACTTGTGGACCGGATGAGTTCTTGAATCAGTCCACAATTATAGAATTTCTCACAGATGAGGTTGAGCCATATGTTCCTGTAAAATATAATTTTGTGCATAAATTTCAAATTGATTTCTTTCTCAAAATTGGCATAACAAAACTGTCATAATGTTTCAGATATCTGATCATCTTTTTACATGGAGCTTCTCTTATGCTTCTTTCCTATGTTGTGCTTATTTCATATGTTGCTTCTCCTTCTACTAAGCTGGTTTCAAAATTTTCTCATCAGAATCCCTACATGTTTTTTTGTATTAGTGGTTATGACCCTGTAGTTCTAGCATTCTACTTCAACATCAAACAACTTTCGGAATGGACTTTGTGATAGTTTGGACAGCAGTGTTACCTGTACTGCAATGCTTTGGTTTCTGATATGAAGGGTCCCTGTTTAAGATAGATGTTTAGATATACACAATTAATTTGTTATGTTTTCTTTTCAAACTCTCTAAATTCTTCTATTTCGAAGGGATGTTCATTTCCAATTCATAAATGCAGCAAGTTATTAATGTTGCATGAGAACCATTCCAAAACAATCATACGTATTCTCCAATGGTTTCCACAGGTTAAATCAATCTCTCTCTCTCTCTCTATATATATATATATATAGGGTTGTTCCTAGGGGTTTATGTTTGAGAAATGACATAGGTCAGACCCAATTCGAGCTCAAACTCTTCTGCTATGAACTCTCTCACAGGTCTAGGCCAATTCCTACCAAGTGAGCAATGGATGGAAACAAGCATCTGGTTCAATGCAACTCTAATTTGTATTTTTGATTTCCATAAATGATCTGTCCTAACCTATCCTTCATTTGGGGGATAGCCTTACTTGGCAACTTGTTCTTTTGAGGGAATTGCATCCTGTGGTCTTTCAAGCAGAGGCGATGTTGGTATTTTAAGGCCTCAAATCTTGCAGTCTGAGTATCTGCATTGGCTATTTCTCCCCCCATCAGGGACTCTTTGGCTGCTCCTCTTCACCCTTACCCCCTAAAAGGAGAGATTAATAGGTTGATTTGGGAAGGCATATCGACAATTTATCTATGTACTTAGATTTCTCCCTGCCAGGCTTTGAGCCCCAAGCCCCCCTTGTATATACTATATAGAACATTTCGTACAGATTATTGATGGTCTTGTTGTTCACCCAGGCTATCTACACCAACATCGGTCACATGATCTTAGGACCCCTTTTGCGTAGTTGAGGGTATGCACTTACCGATTGGAAGTTGAGACAAATCACCATATCCCATTGGAAGATCATTGGAAAACAATGTTCTCTGGACGATTGAGAGGACGAGGAACATTTTCTTTCAATTTTTTAGATGTCCCATTTATTGCAAAAACTGAAGGAGATTTCACTATCTTACAGAGACTTAATGGGATCATGTTATCTTCTAATATCCTAAATAGAGATGCTTGGTTTTGTTTCTCAGTGAGGTGGTTTCCTTTAGATGGAAAACCTTGTGTTGCTGCTCCAAATCTACCAGATTGAGCACATCCTTCTTTTAGCCCATCTCGGCTAATGGAAGTGCCACATTTTATGTGGATATTTGAGATATTGGCATGGACAATAGTTGATTGGTTAGAAATTGCTCCCTTGCTCAAATTGCCCCATGAATTCGCCAACATACTATTTCTAGTGTTTTACATAAAGGATTGTAGCTCCCTCTGATGCCTAACTCAATATTTTCTGAACAGGAACAGATGACCAAATTCTTTCCTTATATTTGGAATTTAGTGACTTTGGATGTTGGGACAGCTTTTGTGTTAAGCTCTCGACTATCTCCCTTAGGATAGTCCAATTGATTCCTTTTAGTACATGGCACTGTCCATATGACATTTTCAGATTAAATATTAATGACTTCATAGTGATGATGAGAATATGTACTCGCTGTTTGATTTGGTCACCAACTAAAGATTGCTTATCTGTAGCCTTTCATCCAAGGTTTGGTTAGGTTTGCTTTGTGTATTCACTTGCCCTTTGTCTTCCTCTCCAACATTGTACTTTGCTTTATTGTTTAGGGTTTGGTTATTCGATGATTAACCCCATCCATGGTTTAGTTGTTTGGTCTGTGTATTCACTTGCTCTTTGTCTTCCTCTCCAACATTGTACTTTGCTTTATTGTTTAGGGTTTTGTAATTCAATGATTAACCCTACTTTTATTTCTTACTATGTTGTTTCTACTTGTTGCTATGTTCTTTACTGTTTTTCCTTATGGGAAGGAGATGCTCTAGACATTCTTCATTTGATCACTTTTTAAATTATCAATTTAACAAGACCACCCATTTTGTGATGTAACATCTAGTTAAATTTGCAATTTAAATGCAATTAATATGAACTTTGAAACAACATCCTGGTACAAATCTAGAGTAGGGAGATTTAGTCAACATGTCTACAAAATCAACAATAAATTTGTCAATGATTTGACAACTTTGAGAGTTATTTTTTAAAATTTGCTTAGAAAATTGTAAAAATGAGGTGTATTTAAGGAATTCATGGTCAAAATTTATAAAATTACGAAACATCAATTTATGATTTTTTAAAACTGATTTTCATTTTCCTGTTCTTTTTCGAAATTCTTGAACGATAGAAAAAAAATATTGTTTTGCCCACATTCATTCATTGGATATCAAACATAAAAACTATAAATATAAAAGTAAAAATGTTATAAAATATGCGAACATTCATTGGGATATCAGTGCATTTGATTGAGTTAACATAGCTAACACTCTAATCTTGGGAGTTGTTTGAGATGAAAGCTTCAAGCATGGTTTTGAAGTTAGAGCCATTTAATAATGAAGCTTAGGGATAGACAAGATAAAATTTGTTAGGGAAACCTACTACAACCTTTAAAAATGCCTTTAGTGTGTTGAGAAATCTATGGCAACTAGGTTAGGTGATTTCTCTTACTTTGATAATTGCTTGTGATGTCTTTTTAAATATTTTGATTAGATTATTTTTCACCTTGATTATGATTATGTTCTTTTCATTAAACAACTACCAAATCATAAATAACAATGAAACAATAGGACACATGATATAAGTGATCAACAAGGGCCAAAACCTCTCCAATTGAGAGGAAAACCTACAATAATTCTTCTCTTCTTATAGAACTTCAAATTGATGAATTCTAAGACCTATGATCCTTGATCAAAGCCCTCGAAGACCAAGTCAAACCTTTCCTGCTTTCCATCAACCTTGGCCTCAACAACTTTGACCTCCTAGCAAATTCTTTTGCAACTTCGACCTATCTAGCAATTGCTTCTGCAACTTCGATATGCCTTGTAGAATCTTCTGTAGAAACCCTAGGTGGCACGTGTGAGAGAGTGTTAGAGATTTTGTCCTGCTTTTCTCCTTCCCTTGAGATGAGACTTTCTCCTTTTCAATTTCCCTTGCAAGAGAGACTTCTCTTAACCCAAAACTTGGCTCTACTCAAGTGACTGCAATTTGGTAACTGCAAAAGGATGCCCTAATACTTTGCACGTGTGGAGAGTAATAACCCAAAACAATCCAATATTTTCACTCTTTTTTTCTTCTATTTTTCACATCCTTTTCTCTTCCTTGATCGAACTTGATTGTGGTGAGTGAGTGTCCTTGAATGAGGCAAAGTTCTCCTTTTTATAGTCTTCTTGTCCATGATTGTACACTGACTTGTAGCTGTCTCTAGGCCGACTCATCATTGCTTGATAGGCCGACTTGTTACTAGCATTATGATGAGGTCTTGGAGGGTCTTTTGACTCAAATAAAATCTATTTTACAATATGTAACATGCCCTAATGGGTCTTCAATACATGACAATGACTAGATTGATTTGTAGACAAAATAACAAGCCCTAGAAGCTCTCAATGGGAGATTGACCTATAAAATAGATTTTCCTGAGCATGAAACCCATGCCTAAAGAATAACAATAAAAAAATATTTTCTATTTTCATTATATACATAAAATCATGGTTACATACGTCATTATGAAGACTCAACATAGTTACATATTTCAACACTCCATCTTGACTACGGAGGTATTCATAATCCATACAAGGTACTTGGACGTTCTCGATTTGAAGAATTCTCATAAGACGAGTCAGAGTGGTAAGTCATATATTTGCATTGTTCCAATTAACATTGTCATATAGCAAGGCTTTGACTAACAACTCCATCTCTTCACAAGATCAGAGCATAAGGCTGGTTAGACTAGTGACTAATAGACACCATCATCATTGTCTCTTAAGGCACATACCCCACCCAAGTGTTCACCGAGTATGTCCTTCCAAGACTATTCTTATCCTGGATTCTCAGTACTTAAAGAATATTGGTCCTCTTCGACTACTCTTATCTTGGATGCCCTACCACATCCTCAAAGAGTATCCACTGCTAGATGCTTACTTAATCCTCCATTCTTTCTTCACAATATGAAGACTAGAATGATGTGTGTCTCTTTCCCTCTCAACCA
This sequence comes from Pinus taeda, assembly GCA_000404065.3. Lineage (NCBI taxonomy): Eukaryota > Viridiplantae > Streptophyta > Pinopsida > Pinales > Pinaceae > Pinus > Pinus taeda. Next base: position 146,856 of record APFE031752820.1, on the reverse strand, counting down.
GGGAGGATATACCCATTCCTATAAAGGAATGTACCCATTCCTATAAAAGGAATGTACTCAAGCTCCCTCTTATCCGAGGACTTATCCAAGCCCCCTCTTAACTAGGGACTTGCTTCCAACAACTTTTTTCTCTTGGTGGTGATCATGGGACTATCAGCGACTTGTGGGGCTCCTTCTTTCGATGTCATGAAGTTCATCCTTTTTCATTATGGAGCCTTCATCATTCGTAGTAATCGACCATCCATCACTTTCCTTCACGAACCATATAAGTCATGTCATCCTTCTTTTCATAAAATAGTGATCTTTTAGTCCACATCTGGCTTTTCTTAACACTAATACCTCTTCCAAGTCATGTTTCTTTTAGGATCTTCCATCCAGCCACATGAGTGCTAGTTGTAGATGATATCTACAATCCTCTTTCAGTAGCCCTATATCAACCCATCCAGATGTTGTACAAAATTCAAACAATGAACATAAAATCACAATTACCTTTTGCGATGGCCTTTCATCATGACATCTTGCGAGCCTGCAACATCCTGTACATTTATAAACACATCTCCAAGGCTTCATATGTCAAGGGTCTCCTTTCTTTACAAACCTTATCACGATGTTCTTTTTTATGGGGATGTCATGATCAATTCTTCTATTCATCAAATGTTGACTTTCCTTTTTCTTACGTGATTATAGTTGCATCTTTCACGATCTCTTCTTTCTTTCTTTCTTTCTTCACATACTTCCCAGGAACTCATAGTTCCTTCATTTTTGTCAACTACCTCATATTCCATATGAGGACAAATTATGTTGATTTAATCTTGCCAATATGTGAATCATGCCTTCATGCATCTTTTCAAAGGAAGAGATCCTTGATCATGCTTACATGGTAGAGAATTTACCCATACTGTTAGCAACTATGACATGACTTAATCTATCAAATATATACATTTTCTCCTTTTGGTCATTTAAACTTCCTTTAGCAACTTCCTTTCCTTGATCGAGAGTACTTCAATCATCTTGACCTACTTCACTCCTTTTTCATCATACCATCATCATTTTAAACAATGTATCCCACACATGGTGGAATGATCATCGAGACGCTTTTCCAAGTAGAGGTGAACCTTCTAATGAAGATTCCAATGAAGGATATTAATTATCCTCATCTTGTAAATGCTCCTTCCAAATGGTGATGATGTACGATGAAACCCTTCCATCATGCTAGATGACTTTCTTCTAACCATATGTACTATCTATGCTTTCAATGAGGTTATCAAGAGCTACTTCCTTTATGATGACTACTACATCCATGTAGACTTCTACTTCAACTTATTCTTTCGAGCTTCTCTGTTGATGCTGAGAGCTCTTGCTTCCATGGTATGCTTCTAATATGATGCCATATTCTACTATGATGCATCCTATCATACCTACAATACTTCTTGCCATGATAGCTATTATTTACAAAAATTGAAAAGAGATTAGTGGAGGAGATTATCTCAGTCATAGTGGAGATCTCTCACTTCCTCCTTTGATTTCTTCTTCTTAGGTTCTTACACTTCTTTGGTGATATGGGATTCTTCCCTTCCTCTTTTGTTGTCGTCCTTCTTGAGTTTTAGACAATCTCTTTTGCAGTGTCCATATTCCTGACATTTATAGCATTAAATCTTCGACATATTCTTCTTATTCTTTTTTCCGAGGACCAAATATTCCAAACTTTCCTTTCCTCCTAGCCATGAAAGAAAATGCTTGAACTTGCTCATTTAATCCTACATCACTTTTTGCCTTCAACCTGGTTTCTTCAATATTACAAAATGACCAAAGTTCATTGAATGGATTGGCTTCCTTCTTTTCATAGATGCTTGATGTAAAGTTGCCTCATTCCTTTGGTAGTGCATTGAGTACTTTGGTGGCCATTTCTTTATCGGAGATTACTTCTCCCAACTCTTGTAGTTGGTCTCTTATTTCTGATACCCTCATAAAGTATGAGGCTATTCCATCTTCCTTTGAGATCTTCATTTTGTATAGCTAGTTTGTCGAAGATATCACTTCTCCAATAGTACTTACGGAGAACAATTCTACTAGCTTCTCGTATATTTCTTTTGATGTCTCTAACTTTACTACATATAGAATGAAGGGATATTTTATGGATTTTATGAGAATCCTTTGAGCCCTTATTTCCCCTTTCGTATACTTTTCTAGAGCTTGGGCTTCTTCCTTTGGAGGCCTAGTGATTGATCCCTTAACATGTTCAATGACTTCATTTTCTATGATGATCAAATCTGTCCTCTTCTTCCACGCAATAAAGTTTGATGACCCAACCAATTTGTTGTTTTCCTTGCAAAATGAAGTCATTCTCATAATAGATTCAATCATAAATATAAAGGTTCTTGTCAAGTGAGGATGCTTCTTGATGACAATATCTTCAACTTGATGCCTTCTTGATTTTTGTGACGATGTTGATAATAGAAGATGTCTTCCTATGAAAGTGATCCTTGAAAGAGAGGGAGACCACCTTAACTTCTTGATGATGATGACAATGCCTCTTCTTGCTTCCCTTAGATGTATAGACTTCAAGATGCTTCAATGAGTAGTCCTTCTTTAAGTGGAGGTAGAGTTTTGTAGATCTTTCCTTTGTGATGATGATGTGAGCTTCTCAAGACTGCTTCAAGTGTATAACCCTTCTTTGGATGAGCTAGGGTTTTGAGGTCTTCTTTCTTTGAGATGTGATGATACTTGAGATGAATGGTCCTTCTTGATGATTGATGCTCTTGATGATATTCTAGTGCTTCAGTCATTAAGAGTCCTTCTTTAAGCTGCCTATCCTTACGTTGTCACCTTAGCTTTGATACCATGTTGAGAAATCTAGGGCAACTAGGTTAGGTGATTTCTCTCACTTTGACAACTGCGTGTGATGTTGTTTTACTTATATTGATTAAATTCTTTTTCACTTTGATTATTATTATGTTCTTTTCATCAAACAACTACCAAATCATAAAGAACAATGAAACAACAGGACACATGATATAGGCGGTCAACTAGGGCAAAAACCTCTCCAATTGAGAGGAAAACCCACAAGAATTTTTCTCTTCTTATAAAATTTCAAATTGACAAATTCCAAGATCTATGACCCTTGACCAAGGCCCTCCAAGACCGAGTCAAATCTTTCTTACTTTCCAACAACCTTGACCTTAGCAACTTCTGCAACTTTGACCTCCCAGCAGATTCTTTTGCAACTTCAACCTGTCCAGCGGATTCTTTTGCAATTTTGATTTGCCTAGTAGAATCTTCTGCAGAAACCCTAGGTAGCACATGTGAGAGAGTGATAAAGATTTTGTCCTTCTTTTCTCCTTCACTTGAGATGAGACCTCCTTTTCAACTCGGCTTGCAAGAGAGACTTCTCTTAACCCAAAACTCGGCTCTACTCAAGTGTCTGTAGTTCAATACTTATTGCTACAGAAGGATGCCCTAATACTTCGCACGTGTGGAGAGTAATAGCCTAAAACAATTTAAGATTTTCTCTCTTCCTTTCTTCCTTTTATTCTACTCTTTTTCTCATCTTTTTCTCTTCCTTGATCGAACTTGAGTGTGGTGAGTGTCCTTGAATGAGGCCGAGTGCTCCTTTTTATAGTCTTCTTGTCCATGATTGTAGGTCAAATTGTCATTGCTTGATAGGATGACTTGTTACTAGCATTATGACAAGGTCTTGGAGGGTCTTTTGACTCAAATAAAATTTCTTTTACAATATGTAACATGCCCCAATGGGTCTTCAATACATGACAATGACTCAATTGACATGTAGACAAAATAACAAGCCCTAGAAGCTCTCAATGGGAGATTGACCTATAAAATAAATTTCTCTGAGCATGAAACCCATGCCTCAAGAATAAAAATAATACATTTATTTTTCTCTTTTCATTAAATACATAAAATCGTGATTACATATGTCATTATGAAGACCAAACTTAGATACATATTTCAACATAGTGTGTGTGACATTGTGATTCTCAAATAAAGCACGGGATCTACTCTTATTCAAGAGAAAAGCATGGACACATAATATGTTATTAGACCAAGGTGAGGGGGTGATTTGTTGTCCCTACCTACCCGATGTTGTGATGGTAGGAGCTAGCATGGGACACCTCAAAATCCATCTAATGATTTAGAGGTGAGACATTTTGACAAAGGCAAGTCAATTTTAGGCTATTTGAGCTTACAACCAACCAAAAATCAAATATAAATTCTCACATTTCCAATCCTTCAAAGGCATGTAGATAATGATAAGACATGGACATGTGATGGAGCAATTGGAGTAGATTACCTTCTTTGAAGTGAGGGAGTGATGGGGTGGTTTCAAAAGATGACCATCTCAAAGAACATTGTGATCCTACATGCAAAGCTAGTGAGACCTAACTTAAGGGAAGGCAACCCAATTGGGAGAGAGATGATTGATAATACTTTCCTACCTATTTTAAAAAATTCCCAGTCTTTCTTTCTAATTTTGATGCCAATTAAGGGTTTGGGATCTATTCTTTACAACAAATATGTGTAGATTAGATAATGTAATGAAACCTTTGATACCAACTAGTGCATATAGCTACAATATAGAGCAAATGTATTTTAGATTTATGGATTCCCAAAATAAAAACCTTGGAATTCTTAAGAAGGAGAGGGAGGTATGGAGGTCAATTTATCCTTTGGGCTCAAGTAAGACCCTTTAGGACTAACTATCCATAGACAATAGGTAAGAACTTTTAGGACCAATCCATTACTATGCTTTATTGTGTAAGACAATTTCATCTTAGGTAAAAACCATTTAGGATCTTCCATGAAGTTGGTGTAACTCCTTGTTTTGATCCCTTGGTATGTAAATGTAAATATGTCTAAGTGTTGTTTTTAGTCACAACACATATGTGTTTCCAATATTAAGATTGAAACAAATGAATTATGTAATGTAATTGTATTTTGTCAATTAATGGGAATTTGCCTTACAATTGATTGAAGGGTGGATCACCTACATTGACCATGATACCCCAAGTGGAAATTGGTGAAGGGGATGTGTGATATTTCCTAGCATAGTGTGGTGATAACCCTCATCAAGATCCATGTTCCGAAGTTTGAATTTGAACCTGTATTCCCTCTATTTTCATTTCGCAAGAATTAATTAATGAGGAGGCCTTAAACATGAAACCTCCCACAATTATGGAGGTATATAAAGGTATTGGGATTAGTAATGATGTCAATTAGAGGCATGGGTAAGTACTCATGTCAATTTTTAGCCTTGACAAATGAATTTCCAAGCAAAAAATAGATGAATAATATATCAATATTGATAGTGGAGAAGACTGCACAAGTGGGTTGAAGGAAGGAAGTTCTACGCACTAAGAGAAAAATTAAGTCACATGCACCAAGTGTAGGTGTGCATGAATGGATTTGGAGGTGAAGTGGCATGCAAAGAAAGCATCAAATGCAAATTGGGAGTATTATTTAATATTTGGGTCGGTAGAACCTCATTTAGAGAGTGGGATTTGAAGAAAAGAGCCTAAATTGAACCTAGGAAAAGAAGGCTATGAATTGGAAGTATGCTAGGAAAGCATGGAAGGAGTCATAGGGGAGGGCGCTAAGGGACTGTGTAGGCAATGAAGGGACTCCCTTGTGTGGTTTCTAGCTAACTAAGGAGGCATTTTTGGATTCGTGGAGGCCTTGGACTCATTGGGTAGAAGGATCTCTATTATATGATTATTTATGAAGGAAAGTGACCTTCATTTCTGCCATGCTCTTTCAAAGAATTAAGTTTCCCTAGTGATATCATGGTCTAGATAGGGGGTGGCTAGATGTAGAAATACTGAATATCTGAGTCTATGGTTTGGGATAAAATAAATCACTTGTCTTCAATTACATGTTAGAATGTGAGTCCCTAAACAATCACACAGTTCGAGACCATATTGTCATGAGTTGTAATCCTTATCTTGATGAGGTCTTGTCATGGTCCACTGATGAGTTTTCAGAGAGATCTAGATCTAGATCTAGAAGATCTATAGGGTCAAATTGATGTATTATAAATTCATATCCTGGGATCAATACAATTGGTATGAGAATGGCATTAAGCCTTTTCCGCCACTTTGCTTGTCTTGTCTCTCTCATGTTAATTCTTGATGTGGTATTAGAACCAAATTTAACCCATGTTTGAGATGCATTTAAATGATGGAATAATTAGTAGCAGGTCAAAATTTTAGGCACTAGACCTTTTACACTTGTTGAATACTCTATCAAGCCAAATCTTGGCACTTTTAGCCAATTATTTGAAAATTTTCGATGAGGTGGTAAAGGGTACTTTATGAAGCCATTTTGGATGAATTTTATGTAAGCATGTTGGTTTTTGTTAGGATCTTTCTCATGATATGCTTGATGCAAAAGAGAAAATTGAAATTTGTTTCTCTAGTCTTTCGAAACATTCAATTGATTATTGAACTGCCAAAATTGGAGGATAATCATTCAATTATATAAAGGGTAAAGTTATAGACCTTTCAAAGTTAGGTGTGAGAGTTAGCATCAAGACTTGCTTGAAATTGAATATCGAGGTAAAAAATCAAGTCAATGTAATCACACTTTAGGGTGCATGGTTGGTAGTACCCAACACCCTAAGGTCACATAAAATCAAGTGAGCATGAAGAAAATGCAAGAAAGCGTGACACATACACATATAATCAAGTGAACATGTTAAGTGAAAAATGGGTAATTGAGGAAAGTGCCTACAAAACACATCTTAGAAAATCAAGGAATTGGAAGAGTACTTGCAAGGTCAAACTAAAGTACTTGAGTGGAACTTACATAAAAGACAAATCACAATTGCTCAAATGATTGATACACTACAATCAACGAATAACCTTCAAAGTGATCTAGATATGAAGGATCAATTAATTGATGCACTTCAGATAAAATTGAGGCAAAAGCAAGATCAACCTGATAATATGCTTGATGCAAAATATATAACAAAGATAGATGAAATTTGTGACACAAAGGATCTTATCCAAACAATGACTGCAATTTGTGATAGAAATGAACTCATCTAGACAATTGATGTAAGTTGTGGAACATAGGAGCTAATAAAGCAGATTGAAGCAACAAGTTGTACAAAAAATCTAGTCCAAAAGTGTGATGAAAGATGTAAAAAAGATGATATAATGTAAATGATTGATACATCTTGCAATATTGAAGACCTAATGGAGACGGAATCTTTTAGTAAATTCATGAAAGAAATAGTGATTGTACATGAGTTAGAAGGACAAAATGATGATAGCAATAAATATGAAGAAGTTAAAGAACAACATCAAGAGCTTCCCAAGTTGGTTTTCTAACCTTGGGAAAAAATTTCATTCAACAAAAATTAGCATGGATTGGGATACACCAAAGAAAACAACTTTCATGTTCTAGATTACAAAGTGCCAATATTGTCAAAGAGATGGCCACATGGAGAGTTAGCGTTATGATCTCCATCCTTGTCTTCATTGTGGGAAGACAAATCACTTATCAAAAAAAATTTGCAAGTAGGTTAAAAAGATAGTTAATTATGGATGGATAAACTCTTGGAGATGAAATCTATAGATGAAACAACTACATCACTCTTACTGCGTAGTCAAGACAAAGGTAAAGACAAAAAAAATAAGAGTCAAATATGGTACTATCCACATCTAAATGGGAGACACATTGCTAAAAAAAACTCCCCTACATCTTTAATTAGAAGGGAGTAAATTGATGAAGTGAAGAAAGTTAGCGATCATCCAGAAACCACCACATTATTAAAAACATATCGGTTAGTCGTCATCCAGAAACCATCACATTATTCAAAGCATTTGGTTAATGGTAAACCATAAACCATTAGTTTCCATGGAAGATGGTTGGTGGTGAACCAGCAAAAACACCACTTAAAGAATCCAAAGCCCCAACTTGGATCCTTTACAAAAATGAATTATTGAAAAAATTATCACCTTGCACCTCACATTGGGGAACATCAAATATCAAGATTCAAGATTCAAAGTCAATCAAAATTCAATCAACATTTGGGAATTCCAGCATAACAACTGGTCTTCTCAACAATAATCATTATTCATTGGGGATGTTCAAACATAACAATTGTTCGCTTCCAAACATCCAGATGAATTGACATTTTTTAGGAAAATCTTCATCAAAGCTTAGTTCAAAAGTTTCAAATTGAAGATGACAAAGAGTTATTGGTGTAAGTGTTATACAATTATTCAGAATTATGATTGAGGGGGGAAGTTAGACTATGAGTCCCTAGACAATCACAAAGTTCAAGACCATATTGTCATGAGTTGTAATCCTTATATTGATAAGATGTTGTCATGATCCACTGATAAGTTGTCAGTGAGAGATGATCTATTAATTTTTTGTATTTCAAAGACAAATTCCAATCATGGGGCTAGATTCCTCTTTTCGAGAAGACCAGTTTTGACTATTGAAGCACTCAATTTGGACAAGGGAAAGTGTATTTTTGAAGAAAAGCCCACATGTACTCTATTATCACCAAGAAATGCAGTTACATGTACATAAATGTTGTCCAAAAAATTTCATTGTCAAAAATAGGTGTCAAATAGTTGTTTTCCTATGTTCGTTACTTAGGGATCATGTTTTAGAAAGTTATTAATGAAAATCATTTTCAGATACCGTTAGTCACCCTCCATCATGATTGCATAAAGCCTGTCTTATCTTGCTTATGTCACTGGCCCTTTTCGTATTTTCGCAGCGTAGTTTTATTGGCTGATTTGGCAGCGCAATGATGTTTTAGCCTTTTCCCAGCGTGTCAGTAACCAACCATTTCGTAGTGCATTTTATTAACTTATAACTGTCTGCGCTACGAAATCGCGGTTTCAGAGATTTAAGCAGCACTGATTCTTGGAATGTCATGTCTGGGGGGATGAGTCAGTATGTCCGTCCGTTTATTGTCAGATTGGCGTCCTTTCCAAGCAAGTATGAGCCATCATTCCACCAATAGGTTCATAACCACGCACATAAAATCATTCAAACGGTTTGTAATGCATGGTAGTGTTATGATGTTTGTTAATGTTGCATGAATTGATCCGTTTGTATGATAAGACTGTTAAATTGCGGAGGAGCCCGAGTTCATTCTTTAAAAGAACCTGATTGCAAGCGAGCCTGCGTTCCAAAGTTTGAATTTTCCATTTGAGTTGAAGCTGGTATTGTTTCTCTGCGCAAAGGATTTCAAAGCAAAATGGAGAAGAAGGGGCATCGGTCTGGAAGATGTCAAAGAATAGAACCTGTGGGATTAGATCTTGCATTGAGAGATGAAGGTGTGACACAAGCTTTTCAGGATGCTGGTTGCTGGACATTTTGTGAGAAGCTGCAGGGTGGGCATGCTGAGGTAACAAAAGCATTTGCCTTAAATTTTACAGGTTTAGGTTCTAAAGTGTCTATGTTAGAATTCCCGGTATCTCCAGAAGTTATTACTAGGGTGACTGAGATTCCGAGAGGAGGGCAGGAGTGGTTTAAAAATTTCAAATTTGATATGAACCCCTGCAAGGAATTCTTGAAGGAACCTTATGTAGATGAAGATCTTACAAAGGCTGTGCCAAGGAATTATGTAAAGGAACACTATGCACTTCTCCTTACATGTATTCAAAAGTATTTAACATGTGAAGGGAGATATACTAAAGTTTACTCCTATCATTTTAAGCTGTTACTTCATTTTACAGGCAAAGCATCTATAGATATCCCATTCTACTTGTTTCATAGCCTCAACAAGATGTGTGATAAAATTCAGCTAAAAAAGGATCACTGGGAGACATCCCTTTTTCATCATGGTTTAGTGAAATTGTTAGTGCTGGATGGTCTACAGAAAATTGGTCGGGATTGGGATTCTTTTATTTTTATGGCTGGTTTTCAGAGTAAGACAGGTCTCACCCCATTGCCTGTTAGAGAAAGAGAAAAGTCAGTTGAGGAACCTACTCTCGCTGAGCTTAGAAAGGAGATAAAAGGCAAGAAGAAGACCAAGACTCAATTAAAGGAAGTAATGAAGCCATTGGTTATCAAAGAACCATCTCAACCATCACCAAAGGAGAAGGTCAAGCACAAGAAAGATGCACCTGGGTCAAGTGGGGCTGAACAGGTATCAAGAGTTAATACCAGAAGTCAATTAAGCAAGGAGAAGGGCAAATCAGTAGCTATTGAAGAAAGTCCAATATCGAAGGCTAGTTTAAATGATTTGCTTGAGGCTATTGATTTTGAATAGGCTAAATCAGTGCATATTGAGCCAATGCATATTGACTTCACTCAATCATCACCAGAGAGCACTAAAAAATCAAAGGCCTCGAAGAGTTTAAGGTTTGATGAACCTGGTAAAGAGTTTGTGTTCAGACCACGAAGGCCAGTCACAAGGAAGAAAATTAAAGAAGCTGAGCAAGTGCACGGAGAAGAGGTAGCTGTAAAGGTGCCTGGAATAGAAGTAATTGAACAACTGCCTAAAACAGAGGAGGCAGAGAAAATGAAGAAAAAACCCTATACAAGAAGATAAGCAAGAGAAATGGAGAAACAACTGCCTAGAACAGAAGAAGCAAAAGAAATCAAGAAGAAAGGTTTGAATAAAAAAACCCCCATTTCTCAAGAAGCAAAGACTACATCTGCAAAGGACCAGTGGGAGGCAACCGAAAAAGAAGTGGCTGAGATGGAGAGGGCCGTAGCTGAAATCGCAGCCATGGAAAAGGAGGTTGCAAAATTAAAAGCACAGCTAAATAAATTAGCTGCCAAATGAAATTGCAAATTCTAAGTCAGGTGCTGTTCCAAAATTTTGCTTAATTTTTCTTAAGTTCATTGTTTTTAAGGCATGTAAGCACGGCTATATAAAACCAAGGTAAAATAGGAGTTTTGAGACCGGTGGCAGAGCTGTTACAGTCACAGAGAATATTGAGACATTCACTAAAGACTGTGTTTTTGAAAAAACAGCAGTTTCGTAGCGCGCTACGAAACTGCTGTAGGTGCTGTTTTTTGAAGAAAATAAACAGTTTTATGATGAGGTCAGCAGATTTTGAAGAAAATGCCTAATGAACGTCAATGAGATCACATAAGGCTATCAGGGCCATTCAAATGATGACAAGTGTGCATCCTCCATAAAGGTAAAATATTTTGTCTTAAGCTATAGCTTTAATAAAGGTACTTTATTACCGGTGGTTAGGGTTTGGCTGAAGATGCATACGAGGATTTGGGCTTGTACACCTGTTCAATCAACAAGGCTTCCAGCATATCTGGAAATATGGTGATGCTCATCAATTTTGAAGTATTAAAGAGCTGGGAACATATTGCTTAACTTTCGAAGGATGGTGAGAAACAAGGACCGAGAAAACAGGGGTTAGTTCTTATGATCAATGAACCATCAGCACATTCAGCATCCAATGCTAATCTTGTTTCTTGCATCCTTATCTCAGCTATCATGGCCAGAACTAAAGGAGACAGCTGTCGAAGATCTAGAAAAGAATCATGATACGAGGAGAATAAAATTAGAGTTTAAATTTGATTAGAACTCTTTGTAATTATAGTTCAATGCTTAGTGGATTTAATGAGTCTGTTAAAATAGATAAGGGTAGTTAATGTCATTCATCGAGCTCCCCTCATGCTGGAGGAGGAGGCTCAAAGTAGTTAAGAATGTTTTCCTATATATAGATGAAACTCTGATGTAATGAGGGTTGGATGTTTATGCAAAAAACAGAGTTTATATTGGCTAGTGTAAAAGACTTTTTACAGTAATAGAAAGACTACTTTTTCTTCTCAAGATTCATACTTTGTTCAAATGCTCAAGATGTATGTGGTTTTGTTTTATCCTTCATGTTTTACAGCTCTATAGGTATACAATCTCTCTTAATTCACCTAGTGCTCAGACTTCCTGTGTATACTTATGAGTTGAGGTTCTTTGAGAAGTGTTCTTCATGTTTTACAGCTCTATAGGTATACAATCACTCTGAATTCACCTAGTGCTCAGACTTCCTGTGTATACTTATGAGTTGAGGTTCTTTGAGAAATGTTTTGTGTTTAAACATTACATGCCTTGACTTCCATGATTGAGTAGTTGATAGTTTACTGAAATGGTATTTGACTCCATGAGCCCAATGGAAGAAATGTTATGTTGTATGTCCAACCATCATGTTTATTTAAGTTCTCATTACAAGAGTTAGCCCTCTTAGTGTTTAAAGATAAATCAGTAGTTTATTTTGAGAGAGCCCTCTCAGGTTAGGGAGGCTAATCCTTAGCCAAGAGTCTGGTCTGAAATAGTTACATAGAGTCTAACTGATTAGCAGCCATCTGTACTGATTTTGTGATAACATGTCCTTTTCTCCTCTTGTTTCTTCCCTCTTCAGCAGCTCTACAAAGTAATAACCAAGCAAGATCCTGAAATGATAGAACAACAGGAAGATCGTGACCCAGCTATGAACCCCTTGGAGTGAGTCATCACCAATAGTAATTGCACTTTGTGCAAAGCCCATTGCTTCATGATAGCAAGATTTGTAAAACACTTCAACGAAATCAAGGAGGAATTCCAAGCTAATAGTAGATCAAAAAGAAAAAAATTGGAGAAACAGAACGCAGAGATAGAGGGTCTCAAGGAAAAATGCAACCATATGGAGGAAGCAATTGCACACATCAAAACAATAACCCAGAGCATGCAAGCAGAGGCCTCGACAAGGGCCAGTGCAAGAAAGGAACCTCAGCCCGATGACTCTGTCAACCAGCAATAGTTTCATGATCTATGTCTTGTAAATTTTGTCTGTTAGTAGGCTCGTTTGTTCGGCAATATAGCAGTTATATTTTTCAAACTGTTCTCTGCAAGCTTACCAACAAGGATCAAGGGTCTGCATACCCATTTTGGATCCTTCCCTCTCTATTTTACCTACCATATGTAAAAGGACTTGTTCCATTAAGTTTTTATAATACATAAGTAACCGATCTCGTTAAAAAAAAAAACGTACATAACATTTCCTGCTTTGACCTTTTCTTTTAAAAGAACAGAACCTTTACCTTTTATGAGTGCAGGGGTGTCATTTCCAAATGAGAACTTCTTCTCCTTCTCCAAGGCACTATATGACTGAAGTTTTTTTTTATCACCTGTCATATGTTTTGAACATCCACTGTTGATGTACCATTGATTTTTCTGCCCTTCTGCACATAAGGCTATACCACATCTTTCTGGTTGTGTTTCTTTCATTCTCCATGTTTTGATATTTGAGGCTTGCTCCTTCTGAGTTGCCTGCCGGAACCTGCTCCTGCATTCAGAATCTTCATGACCAAAATTATTACAAATAGAACATTCTATTTCATTTTCAAGAGCAGAAACGTTATTGTAGGTCCTTTTCATGATCCCAGTCATACTCCTTTGTTGTTTAGTTTCTCTAGTCATGATAGTTTTGTAGGCAACACACTGAGCTGCTTTGTGTCCAAATTTGTGACAAGAGAAACATTGGCCATTGAAGAAATTCATGTGATTATCAACCCTGTGGACCAAACAATTGTAGTTTTCATTGACATTCATTCTTGAGGCAAATTGAGAATGATTTACCTATGGTATTTTGTAGCTTATGTTTATCCTTGAAGCAGATTGCCCCTGATTTACTTGGTGATCTCTGTTCATTCTTGAAGAAAAATGTCCCTGATTTACCTGGTGAGCAGCATTGTGCCTTTGTTATTTATTGTCAATTTGTTCACTTCTCCTTGCTGCATCAATATAACTTTTGGAGGCGGATGGCTTTTGTGCTTGAGATTCTTCTTCATTATGTCCCAAACCTATCTTGATTAGTCGAGAAATTTTTACTTTGATAATTTCATCTAACGTTTCAGATCCTTTAACAAATCTAAGATTAAGAGATTTAGTTTTCTCAATCTCTTTTCTAAGTCCCACTATTTCACATTCTAACTTTTCATGATGCTTTTCACTTTCAGCCAATTGGAATTGCAGAGTATCAATAATCATATTTCTCTCTTCTAAACAAATTTTGAGTTTAGAAATATCTTCATCAAGACCTTCTTCATCTATAGCATCCATGAAATCATCTTCTTCAAAAGCCATTTAAAGTCTATAATTATTACCTTGTTCATCTTCATCACTATTTGAAAATCCATCACTGTCTTCATGAGTGTAATAGCTTTTCTTATTTACATTTTGTTTCTTTTTCCATCTAAAGATTCCTTACCTTTGTCAAGCTTACCTTTATGAGGACACTTGGAAGCATAGTGACCGACTCTTCCACAAGCAAAACATTTGAAAGGTAACTTACCTCTGAATCTTCCAGCACCCCATTGAAGGTTCTTGACAAAATTTGATTTTTCCTCTTCTTCTGACATATGTCCTGAGTCATAGGAATCTCCTTTTCCTGAGGCCTTGAATACGGCTTCTCTTCTGTCTGATGGTCCCCCTTTCCTCATTTCATAAGTGGTTAGAATTCCGTGTAGCTGCGACATGATAATTTTCTGTAGATTCTCCTTTTCTTTTATTGCAAAAATTTTTGATTCAAACTTAGAAGACAAAGATCTCAGAACCTTTGCAACCACAATAGCCTCTTTTATTTCTTCACCCAAATTTTTCCTACAATTAGCAATCTCATCTATGCGTAGGAAATAATTAGCCACACTTTCATCATTGTACATTCTGAGATTTTCATACTGAATTCTGAGGGTTTGAAGTTTTTTTGCTCGTTTTACCTGATCATCTCCTTCATAGCTCAGAACAATTTTGTCCCATATCTCTTTTGCGGATTTAAACTGCATTACTTTGACAAATTCTGATTGAGATAGGCATCTAATAGAGTATTGACCGCCTTTGCATTTGTTTCATATTTCTTCTTCTCAGCCGGATCTGTAAGAGTTGCTGATGGAAAAGTATACCCTGTATCTATGATATCCCAGACTTCTGTACCAAGAGATTGAAGATAGGCAGTAACTCTTACCTTCCAATATACGAAGTTTGTCCCATCAAAATCGGTGGCCTGATTGATGCTTCCCTCTCGTAGTTGCTCATGATGAAATATCTTCCTTCAAGCGATCAAGCTTCTTCTGAAGGACCTGCTCTGATATCAATTGTTGGAAATAATACTGAGAGGGGGGGTGAATCAGTATTATCAAGTCAAATATTCATTTTCAAAACAAATGATATACGCTACTTCAGTTAGTTAAACCCGCGTATATACACAACTATGCAGAAGGAAAACCGCGTATACAAAGCAAGCTTTTAATTTACTTTATCTTTCTGATTATGATTGTTAATCTGTGTTGCAGAAACAAATAACCAGTAACCAGAGACAGTAAAACAAAACAGAAGGACAATCACGCACAAAAACACAAGATATAAGATGGAAACCCAATGTGGGTGAAAACCACCTGCTGCAATTCGTCTCTATCTTCTTTTAAATTAAAAACTTCTTTTACAATGTACTAGTGCAGTCCTTTAGCAGTACACAGGCTACAACCTGTAGAGAGCTACAACCCTCTCTCATTCTCCAACTTCACCTAGAAGGGAGTTACAACCCCCTTTAGCTCTTGCACTATCCAAGATACTAGTATGTAGATGCTAGCCTACAGAAGGCTACAACCTTCTCTTTCTTCCAGGGACCATGTTTCATAAATTTTCAGACTGGATCCATAAACATCAATCAATCATCAAGAATCAACCAATCTCCTTTCCACCAATTAGATCTGAATCAAGTAGATACTTCTCTGATAGTTGTACCCAAAACACAGTACCATAAACCACACACCAAACACTGAACCCAGAACATAGCAGCAATAAACAGAAGCAGCTAGATCACAACTTATTGGACATACACTATTTCAATAGCCTGCAACATGCGTGCATACGCTTCTGTGTTTGGAACAACCTGCGTATACGCTGTTTTCATTCACTGAACTAGCGTGTATATGTGCCTTCGCTTCATTGAAACTGCGTACAGATCTATAAAAGATAATTCACCCTTTCAGATATTCAAAAACACTAATTAACCCATATTACCAGTGTTATAGATCAAGCAAGCGCCACATATAACAGACCAAAAATCATATAAAGATACTATCATTCAAGCTTAAAGATTATGACCCATGAATAGAACTTATCCTTCTTCTTTGCGCTAAGGTTCCTCCTTTATTCAGATCCAGATCTGCACCATAACCCAATTACCAGCATTCAGATCTACCACTTTTTCAGATATTCAATGATAATTCAGATAATCTTTTACCACAAGATCTCCTTCCTCTTTTATAGTCTTAGGCCTTCCTCAATACCACGGTCCAAAACCATAACATTTCATTACCATGAACCCAAAACTAGGGATCAACACATTTGACGAGTCGCTATGGTCCAAAACCATAGGTTCAAATCCCAAGGACTAACTTACCATGGACCAAGAGTAAGTTCCCCAACATATACACGCTTTTGTAACATATAACCCGCGTGTATACGCGTCTTCGTCTAGATGAACCTGCGTATATGTCTTTTTCTTCTTTCTGAGTGCCTGAACTGAGATCTACCACTAGAGTGAGTTGCCATCAAGTACAACAACTGTGCCATAGTACTAAACCAGAATCATAATGCCAACACCTGTGGAGGTTTCCTGGGCTAGGAAATACTTCATAGTTGAATGGAAGGTAAATCCAGTTGGTAATCAAGAAAAGCATCCTAGCAGGAGCTCAGGGGCATCTCCAAGCTATTAGAACATGTATTCTTATGTTTATAGATTCTTCATGTAAGTGATTGAAATGAAATTCTTACTATTTAATTGTGGGAAATAAATTTTAAATAATAAATTATCGTCAATTAAATGTTTAGATAGAAATAAGTTATTTCCCATTTTATTTCATTTGAAACCAAAGAAATTTAGTCAAGTTAGAGGAACCTAAAATGAAGCCTCACACATGGTATCAGAGCATGGGTTCAAAATCTGGACCTTGAAACCCACTTCGTAGCCTAACCTATAAGAAATACCACTTTCGCTGCTACCAATACTAATAATGTTCAATAACATTCAATGTAAATTTATGCATTTTAGGTGTTCTAGAGGTTGAAATTCTTGTTTATTAATAATACACAACCTTCGAACTAAGAAAATGGGTATGTTTGGAGTTTTAATAATTCGGGGGTAAATATATCTGGTGTGTGCGCAAGGGTATACATATATACACAGTCATTTTTTTACAAATATTTTTAAATAGAAATGGTTGTTTTTCTATTAGGAACAAATGTTGCAGTCTCACTCTCACTCGTAAGCAATCTAAGACATCAAATTTTCAAATACATCGAACAAAAAAATGCTTTTATCGAAATTACCTCTTCAGTTTTTATAAAAAAAATTACATCCTCCCTACGGAATGCTCTGCTAACTATACAAGTATGTATATTCAAAATGATTCTATATGTGTAGATCCTGGCATAAATCCCTAACAGTAAATAGAGTTTACACTACATCTAGAAAGAACAGAATTAAGAAAGCTTAAACACGTTGTTCATGGTGTTCTGATTAACGTTTCCCACATCCACGTCAGGAAGATGCTGCAACGCAGTTTCTGCCTCTATTTGCAGTTGACCCAATGGATACATGAACCTGAGCTTGAGGCATGTTCTGATAACTCAATTATTTGTAGACATCCAGCTTGAGGTGAGCTTTTTCATGTCTTAATTTATGGATTTCATGATTCTGGTAATTTATAGATTCCCTAGTGACAGCTGCTTCCCTATCTTTTGCATCTTCTTGGGCTTGAATCTGTGGCTGCATGCTACAAATGATTGATTTTTTTTTCCAAAGACACAATTTCTTGGATCCTCAGCTACCTCTTTAAATCTAAAATTTCAGACTAAGAGCATGGCTCCTCCTACTTGTGCGACCAACTTATTTCAAATTTCTACAACAAACCAACTGGAACACTCTTCTCTACCTTCACTACCACTATATTTTCCATGCTCGCATTCACCTGCATCTCTCTCCTTTGAATGAAATTAACTTTCATCAACAACAGTAGTCTCTAGATCCACTTTTTTAGCCTCTAATTGCCTCAGAGTGTCAAGAAGATTGAACCATTTTTGCTCAAGAAACCTTAGCTGGTTTTATAACTCAGAAAATTCTAAACGCATAATCTCCTCAAAGTCTGGTATCACTTCCTCATCCAAGCCCTCTTCCTGTAAGCGATATTTGAGCTTCTCAGTTGAAACAGATATCTCTTGAATGGTCAATAGAAGATTATTGCTGGTCGATATACAAGGAAATTGATCTTTAGCAGCAACCAAAGCCTTAATCCATGATGCTCGGTCTTCTCTAGCATCAATCCGCAAGTGGAGAGTCTTTGTACCAGTGAAAATAGAGAATATTTTGTCATCTGATTTACTCTCTCGAATAGAAGATACCTTCAAATGAACCACTCCAACAGTTTTTCGTTGGTTTGTGCTGATCGCACCCCCACAATTTTGTGCTTGCAACCATTTGGCAATTTCTCCGCTTTCTTGCGAACAACAAAACAGAACAAGGGCAGACCCCCTTCCACCTAATTATGCCATAGAATTTCCTTGCCAATGTTACAAAGAACCAAGCCCTCAACAGACCACAGAGCAGCTACCTAGCAGGCCAGAAGAGGGTCATCTCGAGGGTTTGTCCGCATCCAAACTCCACATGCAAATAATGAAGAAGAGCACTTCCCACTGACACATCCGATTCAAATCCAATTTTAATTGTGTATGAATGAATTGTCTTGCCTTGTCTAATGTCTTTTATATGTGCATATGCACTGAGAGCACTAGCAAAGGTAAAACTCTCTAGCTTCAATCCCCCATGTTGCATTGGACCAAAAAAAAAATTGAACGGTGTCCTCACAATACATATTTTGTGCATATTCTGTTGTTGCATTTCGTGAGGCAAGAATCATGTGTTATGAAATGACCAACACGACAGACGCCCTCAATACATCACTTCCCTCTCCCACTTTTTCAAACAAAGCCCGATACGGAGATTATTATAATTCACATGTACCAGGCAGTGCGACGCATCGGCATTCACGTCGATAGAACCTCATTGAATCAATTATTTATTGTAGAAATCTGGGCTTTGATACAAGATTTGATTTCTTTGAATAAAATATTTAGAAATCCTATCCTAGCATTGCCAAAATTGGACATCAAACTAGAAAACCGCAGCGACGGAGACTTGAAAATTTAAAATGTTGTCAACCTAGAAATAGTCGTAGCTGTAGCTCTAGTCCATATTCCTTGTCGTATCATGTTACAACTTTCTCTATTTCTATTCATTGATCCGATCTCTAAAAGATTGTGCGAAAGTGGGGCTCCAAAATTGGGTTCATTAAAAAAAAAAAATTAATTAATTAATTCGACAACAAGTTGGGGGACCCATGAACATAATGAATCCCACTAAATCCTTAAATGGCATTGACTATACCCATTCCCAGTACACATAGATATCCTTAAATACGTATCAGTTTCTAATGTAGAAATTAAAATTGAGAGGTTACAATGTCAATAATGTCTAGTCTATTTTGGAGGGTTGTCTGGGTCAAAACAGAGAGGAACACATGTAAGAGCAAACCCTATATTTTATTTTCATTTGGTAAGTCCAAAGGGGTAAGGAAAAAAATTAAAAGATAAACCCCATGGACCAATAAGTCTCCTAACCTTTGGATATGGAGATCCATATTGGGAAACGTACTTTATTGTGGTGGTGAGATAATCACCAACCTCTCCTCATGCTCTCCTCTCGAAGATGAAAAATTGTCCCTTTTTCCTAATAAAACTTTCTTTTCTTTCATGCATTCTTTGACTCTCACATTTCCTAAAATGTGGCTACACTTAGTCCATTTTATCATAAATTACTAATATGTATTATCTCACCAACCTCCAACATGTATCAAAAAACTATTTTGATAACTCAAAGTAGGTAAACATTAATAAAAAAAGGCTAGGAATGTGGAATTATTCCCATGGGCCCCACTTTATACCCTTGTCTTATTGGATCATAGCCCCCGGATATAACTATCCATCTTGTATCATAACCAATGATTTGTGTTTAAAAATAATTCAACGTACAATTTACATGCCAAGTTTGGGCCTCAACCATATCAATAAAGGTATGCTCTCCAACCCACAACCAACTATCTCACCAACCTAAACAAAATTTGCACAATAGCAATACAATTTATGGGAATTAAAATAGGGACATTATAGTTTCCAAGGCCTTGGGACATATCCTTTCTCAAAACCACCTAATAGTGCAGTAACATCGATAATAATAGGATAATGATACTTTCAAGAGGTGATGTGTGGTTGTTTGAGACATTTGTATTGTCCCTAGATGGGTAGAAGATTCCTTTACTGCCTAGCATACTTCTTTCCACCCACAACCATGTATAAGCATGAAGACCCATACCTACTCCTAAAAAAGGTTATAAATACCTATATACCCAATTAGAGGAAAATAATTCCCTTAATAAGTCATTTATGGGGAGGAGGTGAGGGAGGGAAAGAGGGAGATGAGATGCAATGGACTAAGGACTTGAGAAGAGGTAAAAGATTAACGGGTAAGGGAAACGGATTGGTGGGAATGGAGGAAACGAGGGAAAATACGTAGAAGGGTGAGGATAGGAGGTGATAACAAAAGAAATGTCAATGGGAATGAGATGCAAAGCATGATGGGGGAGAAGAGAGGTAGATAGGTGAGACTAGCCTACGACGACATCATGAGGTGCAGTGAGAGGGGAAAAGGGGAAGGAGATGAAAATAAGCGAAGGATAGATGGGTAGGGGAGGGGGGTGATGTGGATGAAGGAGGAGAAGCCAATGGGAAGGGAGAGATAGGATGAATCGGAAGTTGGAGGAGAGGCGAGGAGGTAAGGGTAAGGAAGAGGGGAATGAAAAATCTTGTTTCTTAGGAGAAGGTGTAGGTGACGGGTAGAAGGATAACTTATGTTTAACGGCTTGGTAGAGGAGGTGAACAAAGAGAGAAAGTGGATGGACATGAGTGGAAAAGTTGAGAGAGGTAAGAAGAAGCAGGATATGTGAGACAAAGAGACGTGGGCGCAAGGGGGCCACGGGTGGATGAGTGGAGAATAAGGAGAAAGTGAGAAGAGGAAAATAGGTGACGTAAGAAGAGGAAAAACAGAGAGCTATTTGACGTGTATACACATTATTGTCATGTCCATCTTAAACCTAAATCCATACGAAATTCAAATTTATTAAGGTGTAATTTTTTTTTATCATTAATTTTATTCCATGTATTAATTCCTTCATATTAAAAGATTAAAAAAATTACACTTTAATAAATTTGATCCATCTTTGGTGCTTCATAGATATAGACTTAAGATAGATCTATGTTGGTTTAGTTTTTTAAATATAGTCATGGACATATGTACACACTAATTTATGATTTTATGTTATTATTGTCCTAGACATGTGACAACATCTCCTACATACTATGTTGTAGATCATCTCACTACTATCTATGCAATGGACTATGAACACATCTTACATACTTTCAATTTTTTTAGTTTATTGTCAACCAATAAAAAAAACATTTTTCTAATATAATGGTTAAGAAAAACCATTAATAACTTACTAGCATAAATAAGTCTTTATGATTTTTCTTGTCATAAACTAAGCACACATTTTGTCATATGTTTTTATAAGAAATGTATAATTAAAAAGTATTTTATTATTTTATTATAATGTAATAAAATCAACAAATTTTTTTATTTCTAATTTTAATTCTAAAATATAAATGTAAATTTACTCTAAAACTAATGTATTTTTTAGTTTGAAGTTTATTTGTATTTCTTTTTAACGGAAGTATTTTATTATTATTGTTTAAATATAACGAAAGCCTTATGAGAACATCTCTACTATCATGGAGTCTGTTTAAAGGCTATTACAAAATTAGATGAAAAGAGAGAAAAATGAAATCCACGCATAACTAGAGCAATTTTACAAATTAAATCGATTGTAAATACTAAAAGGAATTAATACAAGATAAACATCAAAATACTTATTTCATGAGAGATCCCATATTGTTATAATTAGAAAAATTAACTAAACTATCAATTTATTTTCTACGAGAGTATATCCATCTTAAACCAAAATCAACCAAAAACCAAAAGGGATCAAATCTCTAAATGTGAAAAACTCTTGTTTAGTGCAAAGTTCCGAAAGTTTTGTTCTTCTCATAGATTGATAGATACTTACTTAAGATAGATCAATCTTGGTTTTTAATAATATGATTTATATTATATAAATTTCACATCTCTATATATAAAAATATTCTTATTTTTTATTTTGTTAAAACCTTGATATATCTCAAAAGTAACTATAAACCTTTTACTTTTAGATTTAATTAAAAAAGAAAAAAAAAAATTATAGAAAATTATAAAATATTTTGATTATGAAATGAGTTATGGTTTTTGAGCCTATGATATTGATAAACCACCATATTTATGCTATTGTAACAAAGCTTATTTACAAGTTAGTAATATATATGGTGAAATGGAGTGAATATGATAAGTTTATTGTAAAATAGAAATTTTAATGTACTATTGACTAAATTAAAATAATAGTTATAAAATATTTATTTAATTTATATGGTACAAAGATCTTAATTCATAGTTTAATATATATATATTATATATTATCTAAAAAAAAAATATTCTTAATTTATTAATAAAAACAAATTTATAATATAACAAATTGAATTTTATTATTTACAACTTTTTATTGTTAACATAAATCAACATGTAAATATTTATGACATATAAAAACTACACCCTATCTTGTATATTAAGTTTTATATTGTTAACCTATCTTTTATATTAAATTTTATATTAAGGAATTTAGACTTCTGTGATCCATAATCTTGTTTAAAGAATAATTTAGGCAAAATCACATAAAAAATCATTTGTCGACGCGTTTGGAACCAACCAGTGTGGTTCATCGTCATCGTCAGGACAAGTTGTCGTGACGATGAACCAAACTGGTTGGTTCGAAACACGTCCACAAATGATTTTTTATGTGATTTTGCCGAAATTATTCTCTAAACAAAATTTTATATTGTTTTTAATTCTCCATAAAATATAACATCTAAATTTGGTCAAGAATAAAATAACACTATTTATTTCTCGATAAAATATGGCGTTTAAATTTTACATAAATAAATTTGCACTAATTTTAAAAAAGATTAATTGATGTTTAAAGTATAAACCCTTTACATGTGAACACAGATAAATTATACTTTATAATCCTGAAAGATTAATGCTAAAAGATCAATGACCTTAATAAATATAATTAGATATATCAAAATTGTTACGGGGTACGATTTAAACAAGGGAGCCACTACCGTGGCGATAGTCCCTGCCGTGGTCTACCACAACAAACAACAAGCAACTCAACAAACAACAAGCAACACGTGGCCTTCATGCTGTTCCTATTTCCATAGGTTGTGATTTACATACCGGCAAGACCCAGCAGATGATATATTGTCTGCTGGTTTAACCATAGTTTTCTCAAATGTTGACCCACTTATTTACATTACATTACTTATTCAAACCAAAAATATTTACATTACATTACTTATTTAAACCAAAACCAAAATCTAGTTTAAAAAGACGACATTCTCATTAAATACATAAAAACAGTGGTTACCAAGTTTATATATATGTGCATGATGCTACTAGTTAAGCTAGCTAAAAACCTTAGCTATTAATGAGTTAATTCCTAAACAAAAGAAGAAAAACAAAATTGCAAATGCTAAATCCTAAAAACCTCACGAAAGTGAAAGAAAAAGGATACAAATTCTGTCGGAAAAGTTACAGTAGTATTCATGATCAAGAAGTAGCTATATTAACTATACACCTAGATTCTGAAATGATAATTATAAAAGAAAACATAAACTTGAATAATAGTTCCCAGAAAATAGTGAAAAAATTCCTAAATTAGCAAAAGGGAACAAGTGGGAATCCTCTCGACATAACCCACTAGAGATCCAAGCCTAGAAGCTGTAAATTTAACATGAAATAAGCAAGAACGAAAACACCAATTTAAACAAACAATAAACAACTAGCTAAGAAGATGATCTAGTTGAGTCCATACTAACGAGGGTTATGGAATTCAATGACCAGTTAAAAATTGTTTCTAATGCAATTTAATCAAACAAGGGTACTGGCATAAATAATATACAGTGACTCCATATATAGGGCTCATAATTCATTAACCAACCAATGCAAAAGAGGAATTCAATACCAGTAATGCATGATTTAAAGAAAGATAGATTGACCTGGAAAATACATCTCTATATTTAATGAAAACGACAAAATTTGCTAGGTTTTTGAAGTTCCCCTTAAAATGATGAGTGAACTCAAGATGTCTTAGCTCCTTACCAAAAAGGAAAAGTAGGTCCAAAGCTTTTAGAGGATAAAAATCAACGGTGCTTAGCCAGAAAGGACTTCCATTAAAATATACATTTGAATATATATTCGAATTTAACGAAAATTAACACAGAATTGTCCAAAATGTATCTCATAGAGAACATCACAACTTCCATAAAACGTGTTCCTCCTGTGCACGAAAATTAACACAGAATTGTCCAAAATGTATCTCATAGAGAACATCACAACTTCCATAAAACTTGTTCCTCCTGTGCATACCCTCTGTAAAGGCATCAAGGATTGTACTACTGATAGGAAGAACTAAGCTAGGTAACCCTCCAGTCTTCGAGCCTCGGAAGTCTACAAGGCACCAACAGAAACTTAAGTTGCAAAGCAAATAAACTGGAATAAGAAAGTGGCCATCATTATTGAAAGATAGAGCAAAAGGGAATCTTTACCTGGTTTGATAATGGAGACCTCTGAAACAACAACCAGATGCAAGGGAAAATCATAATCGTAGACAACAGCAAACCTTCGGTTACCATGACAGTCCGTATTGACTTTAAATACTGTTGTCCGTAAATAGTAAATAATTATAGTAACAATTATAAAACAAGTTTTTGGACGTTTGGACCAGTTTTGTCCGTAAATAGTAAATAATTGTAATAACAATTATAAAATGAGTATTTGGACGTTTGGACTAGTTCTGTGTTTTGTTTGGACAATATTGACATAATAATTAAGTTTTTATAAAATTACAATCATTATAATTAATTGAAGTATAAAGTATTTTTGTATCTTTGACACTGGATGCACTTGTACATAAAAATCTGAAGACACAGTACCATTATCCTATGATTTTTGAATGCACAGAATATACTGTGAATACATGAAATAAATTAAATAGAATATCACTGTGAATAGCAGTAATTAAATAAATTATACACATTTGATGCAATTTTGAAACAGGGTAGAAAAGCACTAACCTAAATTATACACATTTGATGCAATTTTGAAACAGGGTAAAAAAGCACTAACCTATGGTGTTTTGCACATAATCATTTAAGCTACATTCTACAACAGTTTCAAAGCGTGCTTCTATTTTTTTTGGTATCAATGTTTTATTGATACATGGATCTCATATTTTTTTTAATTGATACAAGAATCCCCATCTGGTTAAAAGAATTGGAGCTTATTTTGTATCAATGTATTATTTATGCATGGATCATGATCAGGATAAAAGAATTCGAGATACCACAACTCTGTAAGTTCGATTACTGACATTTAATAATACAGATTTATTACATGTCTTGCTATAAGAAGATGGTACGGATGTGCTTGATTGAAACAAATTTTCTTGAAATTTGTAAGACGCTGCAGAAAACATATATAGAATACTCATAAGAATGTGTATTTGGTTTTGTTTTGTTTATTTTAATGGCTAGAGTCAATAATGAGATTATAATATTTATAATCACTAAGTGTGAAGAAAACATTTTATCATCCATAAATAAGTGTAAATAAAGTGAATTAACGGTTTAAATTATAAATTTCAGAAAATTACTTCAAGGGAATAAATTTCATAAAATTACTTCAAGGGAATAAGTGTAAATAGAGTTAATTAACGGTTTAAATTATAAATTTGAGAAAATTATTACTTTAAAGAAGCTCTGCATGCATGCACCACGTGCCCCTTCTACATCTAGTCTATAGCATGTAACCCACGTTGCATTTGTATAATTACTTAAGCTCTGCATGCATGCACCACGTGCTCCTTCTACTTCTAGTCTATAGCATGCAACCCACGTTGCATTTGTATGGTCATGACAGGATTAATCAACGAGTGAGAAGCGGACAAGGCCCCATCGATCCATAAGAACAAAGACATCAAAAGCCTAAACATGAACAACGGAGGTAACCATAAGCCTCTAACCTTTTGGCAGAAGCCTTAACTAATTGATTTTGAGATTGATTTATTGATTGAGGAGTTGGAGGATCGGTATTATGATAACCCAGAGTTTGTCTTATGCCATTCTGTCTTTAGCATATCTCTCAGCTTCTAACGAGGATGATCAATAGGTATTTCTGTATCAAATGTTATGAGCGGTGAGCATTACGAATGCTTCAATAGCAAATACTTTATGAAAGTTCCCACAATTAGATTTTTTGAGCTACTAACGGGGATGATCAACAAGTGTTTCTGTATCAAATGTTATGAGTGGTGAGCATTACGAATGCTTCAATAGCAAATACTTTCTGAAAGTTCCCACAATTAGATTGTATGCTACAGTTCGTTAAAATCCTCTCCAGAGAAAACTTTAATTGTACAAGTCTAAATTACCCACCAATTATTTTTTTTAATGTAAAAAATGTTATTTGTTCTACAAGTAAAATTCTGATATTACAGGCTTTTCTTTATTAATTGTTTTTGAATTATTTCACTGGATAATTAATCTTTGTAGATTCCGCACGGAAATTTTACTAATATTACTGGAGTTATACTCAAACAAAGCATGGCAACATAAATTGTTAAGCATATAAATTGGAAATTTAAAAAGTACAACAAAAAAAAAAGAATACATTAATTAGGTACTCACATAGGCATGAGCATAAAAATGATGAACTTGTTTAAAGTTAACAAAAATAAACATCTTGTACTCCAAAAGACTTTGAATTCCACTGCAGATATAGTGTAAATATTAAATTCATACTCATAAAAATTCAATATTAAAATTTTAAGACAAAAATTAACTTAATAATACACCTATCATTATTTGTTTTAATTACTATAAAAATAAAAATATTTAAATAAAATAAAAAATAATAATAAATATATTTTTATATAAATTTAAATTGCTTATACTCTAAATACATTGGAAAATTTAAAACACTTTGAACTACGAAACGATAAACACGTAAAATCTAAATTACATTTACCTATATATTCTAAACAACTTGAAAAAAATCAATAAAATACCCACATAGTAGGTGCGAAAAATCAATAAAATACCCACACAGTAGGTGCGAAAAACAACTTGAAAACAATCAATAATACCAAGAGAGCAGGTGCCAGAGTAGAGCGCCTACCTTGGATTGGATGTCAGTCACATCTTTGGTATATAGTTCAGACTGCACTCAAAACCAGAAAATGGCCCACAGTGAGTAGGGTTTATGAGGCCCAATATATAGTTAAAAAGTATAAGCATAACAAGCTCGTTTTAGCTTTCAATTTCAATTTCGTTACCTGCCTACATTTAACCCATTTTAATGCAATCTCCAAATGCTCTTGAAGCTCCTCTAATTCTTTTAAGTTAATGCCCCCAAGGTCCTCGCCGCTCATTTTCCTATGAAAGCAATTTTGAACGAGAAACTATGTTATTCTAGAATAGTAAGGGTGTGAGAAGCAAGGTGTTCTTGGGCGAATATGAATTTTTCAATGATGTCTGGTATACAAAACACTGATAAAACAACACATGAAAATGCACTAAAATGAAAATACACTGAAACAAAATAAGACGATATCTATACAAACTGTGGCTTCAATGGGGACTCTAGTGTCAATACAGTGCTGATAATAAAGATCAATGTACTCGATATCAAGTATCTTCAAGCTTGCCTCGTAGCATGCTGGAACATATGCGAGATCTGGTTATCTTCAAGCTTGCCTCTTAGCATGCTGGAACATATGCGAGATATGGTTGAAGAACCAACACGAACATATTCCGAATCTGGTTGAAGAACCAACACTAACATACGACCAATTTGAAGAATGATGTATTTTCAATCTACAAAATAGAGGCGAAGGAATGAAGAGGAGGTAGGATGAAAAGGGGACATGAGATAGACTAGGTGACAAGTGGCGAGAAAAAAGCTACAGGTGGCCTACAAAAAATTTGCATAAAAATAATTTATTTGTCTTAACATTCTTAAATTTGCATAAGATAACTTGCTCCGACATTTGTTTGGGAAAACTTTAAGATAAAACGAGGAAACCCTTTACCCTAAGTTTTCAAAAAAGTATACGAGTGTTTATACAGGCGACTCTAAACTCTTTACCCTAAGTTTTTAGAAAAGCCCGGCAATAAGAGGTAGAAACATAAACTTTGGATAAAAATCTATTGAGCAGGAAATTTTATTTCAAACATTGGCTTAAACTTGACATGTTGTGATTCTGATAAGAGTGTGCAGATCCATTTTTTTGTGGAATTTATAAATTGGTTAAGCTTCATTTATGTTTTTGTTTGAAGCTGATAAGCCTTTCTCTAGATTTAATTTGAGCAGCGCATGGGACTCCATCCTAGTCGTTGTTGGAGTCATGGATCTGTCGATCAAGGATTCGTGGAGCTACTCGAGGTGCTCGAGAAATAGAGAGATGATTGAAGTCACATTTTGGAACATGATTGAAATAACATTTTAAAAGAAAACATAAAGTGAGAGTTTTCGTAAATTTTCAACTCAATCGCACTCTAACCGCAAACTCAATTCATCAATACTTTCAACATTTTTAGAGGAAGAAAATTTGACAATGATTTAAAATTTAGAGATAAATCTTCCAAACAAATAAAATAGAGAAATGCACTTCTTTACCAAATATTTGGAAAGTTATAATATAATAAGTCTCCTAACCTTTGGATATGGAGATCCATATTGGGAAACGTACTTTATTGTGGTGGTGAGATAAGTCTTCTATATGTGTGAGATAAGGGTTTTCTAATTATTATGATTTAGACGAGAACAGTTGTAGAGCCTATTTTCAGCCAATTAAAACATGTCGTCGAGATATTCACTGAAATTGAGGAGACATGGAACAACATGCACCTAAATATATTTCTATTATTTGGTGTTTAAAAAGAAAAAATTAAAGGTAGATTTTTTTCTGAATTTCATTGACCAGCGTTGTTTACGTGTGTGGATATTAAAATTAAGTACTTAATAAATATGACAAAGAGCATATAATTTGATATTAAATATAATAACAAAGGAAACATGTGATACAAATTGCATCATATTGTCTAACCTAGGCGCTTTTTACAAATAAAACATGTGATATAAATTCCATCATATTTTCTTGCCTAGGCACTCTTTACAAATGAAACATGTGATACCAATTTCATCCTATAACATAGGAATAATAATAATAATAATAATTTTTTTTAGGTCACATTTTAACTTTGAAGTTCTTTAGTAAGGCATGTTACAAGTTATATAGGAACAATATTTTTTTTTTTTTTTTAATGCTGAATTGACCATCATCAAAAACTTCCAGGTAGTTAGAAGTTGATATTAGATGCACTTATTCCTTATGGCCAGAATCATGCTATAGAATGAACATGGACTTAGCTCAGAATGTGAAGCTCTATTTGTATATCATATTTATATTAATGTTGTAAGCAATAAATAATCAGTTTATATTAATTTTAAATAGAAATTTATAGTGTTTTTTTTGAAAAGGTGGAAATAACCAAAATATATTATTATTAATTTAATTAGTTTATGATAATATATTTTTATGTAAATAAATTTGAAAATAAGTAAGTAAATAAATAAATAACTATACCAAAACATTCCAAATAATGTCGGTTAAATAATGTATGTGAGTCAGCTAAGAGTGGACAAGTTCTAAATTGGATTAATGAGTCTTGCATATCATACAGATATTTGAACAATTCAAAATGGTGAGGACATAAAGAAATCAAGGTCAAGGAGGGTCATCACAAGGACCTCCTACAAATAACCATTACCTCCACCATAGTTGACTCTCATCTTGCATTCCCTAGAGGAAATTAATGAGACTTTAAAAGGGCACCAAACAATTGAAGTGGAAGTAGAGCACCCTCCATCAGGGTTAGGAAATCTCGAGGGATCAAGAGACTCTGATAGAGTACCCCCAATTGAGAATATTACCAGGGAGCTCCAAAAGATTAAGCTCTCGGAGTTTGCAAGAGGTTGTGCCAGCGAATGTGCAAAATCTTGGTTAGAAGGAATGAGAAGGTGCTTTGCACTAAGGGATTGTAATTCCAATTCAAAAGCTAAAATAGCAATGTTTCAACTCAGAGATAGTGCTATAAATTGGTGGGGTAACTTAGAGCATCAACTACACCTCACTCCGGACATAGTTACTTGGGAGTTATTTGTGGAGAGATTCACAAAAAAGTACCTACCAGCATATTATGAAGAACAACAAGTAGGAGCCTTCCATGTCCTGGTACAGGGAAATCGTATGGTAGAAGAATATGAAATTAGATTCACAGAATTGGTCAAGTATGTCCCCTACATGGATACTGACTAACGCCAAGAAGATTGTTTTATTTATGGATTGAACCCTAAGATTAGGGCAATGGTGTGGATGTGGAAACCACCTCAGTTGTAGAAGCTGTGGAACAGGCTCGTTATGTCGAAGAACACTTAGACTTAAAGGGCAGAAACAAAACCATTTTTACATCCCAACCAAGGTTTATGGGGAAGGCCCCTCATACCTTCCCCACGGGAGGAAGTTTGAGGCCACCACCATATGGAAATAGGGTTGTACCCAGAGCACTGACAATGGGGATTTCAATGGTTACTAGTGCAGCTTCACCCGCAACTTCAAGGGCACATGCAAATCAAAGTCATACATGAGGATCAACAAGTAGGGGCAGGGGTCCCAAGGGAAGGATCTCTTTCCAAAGAACTCTACAACATTCAGTTCAAGGTCTACCATGCAAGAGCCACTGCCGTGGCAGTAGTCCCTGCCGGGGTCTGCCACAACAATAATAGGAACGCTCTCTGCAACATGCCAAATTCAATGTGTAATTTGTTACAAAAATTCAGAGGTCTGCCACAACAACAATACAAATTCTCTCTGCAACATGCCAAATTCAATGTGTAATTTGTTACAAAAATTCAGGTTAGGGCTTGAAAATTTCCTTAGGGAACCATGAATAGGGTACTTTAGATTTACCCAAGTTACCTTTTGATGCACAGGATTGACATCTGATAATTGATTGTTTAAACTAAGAGTAAGAGATATTCTTGAGTTACCATTTAAAAATATGTTGAAATAAGGACAACCTTGCTGCTGTCCACAGATACCAGATCTAATTTATGATAAAAATATGCAGAAAATGCAGGATTGGAGAAAGGAAAAGCAATCCAAGAGTACCATAGTGCAGTTAGAACAAATACTTTGGTTGTATAACTTATTGTAAGGAAGCCATAAAATGAGAATAAGCAAGACAGGTAGAAAAGAAGCGTAGAAGCAACAGTTTCAGAACAAGCCAACCATTGTTTTAAATGGTTATTACCTGATGTTGCTCTGGCTCATGCCCATTGCAAGAGACATATCTCTTAATAAGGGACAATAAGATTGGATCACATCTGTTTAATAACATGCAAAAAATTTAAGCAAATTGTACAATTAACAATAAACAGAAACATAAGTAAAATAATACCAAATGCAATACAAAAGGGCAATGTACGTATTAATTTAAGATCTAATCAAACTGACCATGTTCGTGTTGAACTTGGAATTAATAGGTGTCCTTAAAATTAAAATAAAATATTATCTAAATAGAAAAAAATGTCAAATAAAAAAAAATTGCATGTTTAATTAGTTGTCCATATGACATAATGTAATTTCATGTAAGTTAATTACAAAAAAATTGTATATATCAACTTTATATAATAAAAAAAAATTGTTAAAATAATATTTTAATATTATATATAATAAAATATTTAAAATATAAAAAATAAAATTAAACATTATTTTTTCACTCTAAAATAAATATACACCAAAAAAATTAATTTTCTAAACTTAAATTAAATTAATGTTTAAAATAAAAGTATACGAATAATTATATTATCCTGATCCACTCCATATTTATATCCAACATTATTCATCCAAATCCCTACTTTGTTGCAACCAATTGCTTGATTAAGATTTTCTACCATGATAACACACACTGTCCATTGATTAGCAAAGCTCTCATCATAGTTAGTTATCAGTAGATTTTGTATAGCACTATGCCATAATTCCATCTTCAAACAGTATAAATTCATTTTAAAGTTCATATAGTTTGGTAGTATTTATAAAGTTTACCTGGTATGCTAACATATTGCTTCTGAGTAGTTTAGATTTTGTATAGCACTATGCCATAATTCCATCTTCAAACAATATAAATTCATTTTAAAGTTCATATAGTTTGGTAGTATTTATAAAGTTTACCTGGTATGCTAACATATTGCTTCTGAGTAGTTTGCAGTACTTAATTTAATAGAGGAAAGTGCCATCACAATATTTGCACATGGAACAGTTCTGCTGTAGGCGAGTTTGCCGTTGATACCTTTGTAGGTGACGTTGTTGACATACACAGCCGAACTCTATATACACCACAACAACCTTGAGATTTAAAGATCACCAGAAAATTTTGAAGTGAAATGATAATCGAAGAAATAAAAAAAATTAAATGTACCCGTAAATACCACTTACCTGATTTCTGCATGCCTGTGCAGGGACACAGTAATACTGGTCAATGGTGATGAGATTGGAGACATTGTTCATTATCACATTTTCATAACTGATATTTTGGGCATATTGGGCATATCCAGAACCCCTGTAACAACAAAATTACGTCTTGAGATTGCATGGATGATCAATTCTTCCACTGGATGCAACTCTTAAATCATTCAAGAACACTAAATTCAAAAGCTCCTGAATGAATAAATTAGAGGAATTGTGAACCAGAATTAGGTTTTGATATTCTGTTTACCTGCCATCTTTTTATACGTAGTCCATTAGTTGTATCAGTCAGCTTAGCTCCACGAACCACCACATTTAAAACGGTGTCTCTGGCATTATTTTCCCCAAGGCTTCCAATGTTGCTCACACGTAAACATCAATGAATATCAATGAATGTCAATCATAAATTGTTATACTTTCAAGAGCAGCAAGTTTTCGTTAAAATAGCTAATTACTCCAACCCGAAGCGCTGGTTAAAATTAGAGAGGAAGGTAACTGAATTAAGTTTTATTTTAATCAAAGCATAATTTAGTCTGTGGTTGTATGTTAAATTATTTTGGGTAAGTTATTGGCAGGGAAAAGTTTAAATATTCCAGTGTTTATTGTAATTGTAAATTTTTGTGTGATTAATTATAAATTATTTGTGTTATTTTGTGATTTACTTTTTCTATCTTTTCAATCTTAATAGTATAAAAGAAATTATTTAGCAATAAAAGTTGGTAATATAATTTATAAAAAGATTAATTTTTTTAATATTTAAATTATATTTTTTAAAACATAAATAAATATAACACCTTAAAAAATTCCTAATACATTTAATATTTGCAAATTAAACAATAAGTTTAACAAACTGTAACCTATTTTAAAAGCAAAGAAAGGTAAATCGTAACAAGGTAAAGAGAGAGATTTTAAACATGTTAAAGACAAAGCTTTTAAATAGACACTTGTCACAAATGCAAAAAGAAATGTATAATACAAAAACATATTTCAAACACGTAAAATACCGTGGGGCCCACAACTTTACCAGCTCCCTGCCTCTCGTCCTTCATGCATACCCAACCTCTTTACCTCTGTCTCTTTTGAATGTCCAGTGTGTCTACCTCCGGGTTTGAATGTCCAGCGTGTCTACCTCCTGGTTTGACTGCAAATCAAGTTTTACTAAAAGAATTAGATATTATGTGTATGCTATAGGCTTAAATGAATAATCATATAAAAGAGTCTCGCATATTGTAGATATGGAGTACTCGGAAAAATGAATAAGACTTCAATACAATACCTTGTTTGCACCCTCTTTTGCAAACATCTTCTGCCTGCACGCCCACTGAGAAGACTGATTCATATCACTGTTTTCGTCATCATCAAGCATGGCATGAGCAATCTGGCTGGCCAAACCAGCCATGTACTCATCTTAAATCTAAATTAAGTCATTATTTTTAAATCTATGAAATCAAAAAATAAAACAAAATTCCAGGTTCACCACTGGATATTACAATGCTTAACCCTGAACCTGGGAATACGCCAGATGACCGGGAAACTGCATTTACGGGGCGGTTGGGTGAGGGCTGACCTAACTCAAGGTCTATTACAGACAAGGGGAGGCTACTTGGCATGCGATTAATCGTTGATGAATTCTTATTTCTTTCTCCTATACTATCATATCTGCCTTGTGTATCATCCACTTTTCACTGTGTATAGCATCTTCTTGTTGTTATACTGCAAATTATGGATTATGTGTGTTCATTTAACAGTGTTTACTACCTTTAATCTTTGTTCAATAGATTCATACATTCCAGTCTTGTTAAGTTTAATTTTTTTACATTCCAGTCCTGTTAAGTTTAATTTTTTTCCAGTTTCAAGTCAACTAAACTGATTTTATTAAAAGCTCTTTGTAAAACACTTGGCTAATTAATTTAAGAGAGAAAAATAAGCATTAAAATTAAAATACGAATGCAAGACACAGCCCAAAAAGATTTCTTGAATATATATTTGTTTGCATTAATAATCGTTTTAGCTTTTATCAAAAAAATATTTTTTTGCAATTGCTTTGAAGGGAAAGCTGCATGACAGTAAGTCCCGGCATTGCTTTGCTTTTACAATGTAGTTAAGTTTCATTAATCTGCAATTTAGTTCAACTTCATTAATTTGCTGGAAATAGACTAAAAAAATGTAAACCACGAAAAACCTAAAAATTGTATTCCAACAAGTAAAATCTTTACTATAGATGGTCTTGACACTTGGTTGGATTCCTTACCACCTCATGGCATTTATATGAGTTGTCAATTTCAACGATCAAGATTGTACCTTAGTAAATAACGACAAGGTTCATTCAGGTGAGGGTTAGGGATACCTAATCCCATGGACGAAGTTTTATCGTGCATTTTCTCTTTTGGTGAAACAGAGCTCTGCATTCCTAAATCAAACGCTAGTTTTTTTCAGTCTCTCCCTGGAGGAATGTATGCAATATTCAGCAGTGAAATTAGTCGAATAATTTGTCAACTGTGCAACAGATATAAAAATTATAACCCCCATTTTAATTCCTCACAGGTACATCTAAAGTTGCTTTAAAAAAATGAAAAATTCATTTCTGAGATGAATCGACCGCTTACTCTAAATCATATTCAGATTCTCATTCTCATGGTACAATGTTTCTCAGCATCTATGCATCTGAAATCATATTCAGATTCCCATTCTCATGGCTCAGCATCTATGCATCTGAAATCATATTCTCATTCTCATTCCCATGGTACCATGTTTCTCCGTATCTATGCATTTACTGAGGTATGACATTCCCTACATCCCAAGCCAAAAGAGAAGCATTTGACAAATAGAAGAAAATAATTGAGTAGGCCGTTGAGGGGCTGGAAATGCCGGTTAATTATTTTCTTATGCCAATGCAGTTTTCATGAAACCTTAATATGTAATAAGTATTCCTTATCTGTGATGATAGTGTAACACCAATTTTAGATTCTACATGCTCAACTAATAATAATATTTATATTTTCCCCAATTAGATGCTCCTGCATCAGGCATCTTACATTTCTTAAACCCAAAATTAAAATATCTCCCACTAATGGTATATTGTTCCATTGCTAATTAGGAATATGCCAAAAGGGAAGGGAACAATATTGTTCATTAGCACCAACACACAATCTATTAAAAAAATAACCATGAATAGTTGGTCATCAACAACTATCAAGTGAAAATACACATGAAGTGAAGTGATGGTATGTTACCCTCAACAAACTGAACAATATCAGTTAATGTGTTGCCAACAGCTCTAAATTAGAAACGGACTAGATCAAGCCTCCAATCTTAACATAGTGTATAGTGGAGTCTAACAGAAAAGACAAGCAGGACATTGACAATGGTATCTGTGATTTACTATAGGCGGTTTATGAGTTAGCACTATTAGTGGGTCCCTGGTGGTAGTCTCCATTGGACGGCTCTTGTGTGAAATCTCCTTCCTTTATGCATCTTGTGCATGATGATGCATGTGTGTGCAGGGTTGCTTAATCTTCTTAGATTAAAAGAAAAGCCAGACATTGAAAATGGTATCTGTGATTTACTATAGGCGGTTTATGAGTTAGCACTATTAGTGGGTCCCTGGTGGTAGTCTGCATTGAACGGCTCTTGTGTGAAATCTCCTTCCCTTATGCATCTTGTGCATGATGATGCATGTGTGTGCAGGGTTGCTTAATCTTCTTAGATTGTGGGCATGTGTACAGGTCGGAGATGAATGTTCAAAACAAAATAACATGTATCATCAGATACATAATACACAGAAGAAATAAAAAAACCCAGATGCAAGCTATGTCATGAGCTCTACCCATATAGAAGCAGTCAAACGTAAAGCAGAGACATCTCAAATTTCTCCAAAATTGTCCCTCGTGGACCAGAAGAAATTGAAACTACAAGATACAGTTTTCCACTAGGTTATAATAAACTTGAATAGGAGACCCATTTCTCATTCTGTTATTGTTCTTGCTCCAATTCTAAATCCCATATTGACGCTACATTAATACAATATGTATAACATACACTGGAAAGGGAGGTGGGTTCATGTTTCTTATCCTCCAAAATCCTCTAGGCCGGTTGCTCGTTTCACATTCCAGT
Source organism: Pinus taeda (assembly GCA_000404065.3). Classification (NCBI taxonomy): domain Eukaryota; kingdom Viridiplantae; phylum Streptophyta; class Pinopsida; order Pinales; family Pinaceae; genus Pinus; species Pinus taeda. The sequence goes on along the minus strand of APFE031752820.1, from coordinate 109,851 downwards.
TCCCATTTCCAGTTCTAGGATCCAAGGTAGTAGTCCAAGAATGTCAACAATACAACCCAAACAAACACACCAAACTGTTAGAGACTTAATGCAGCTACCAAGTTTTTAGATAGAGATGCCTACAACAGAAAGATGATACTATAAATCTAAAGTTGGGACGGTATTTGGAAACAAATCCAGTAAAAAAAAAAATACACCGGGAGGCGTAATGCATATACTTATCCACTTTTGGTGCAAGAATGCCTCTACAAGAGGACCTAAAAACACCCAGAAAACAACTGAAACCCATTTGTCATTTCTACAATCTATACCATTTCTATTGACTTCGTTAGAAGGGATTTGAAGGCGGGGATTCCAATCAAGTATTACATCTATAAATTATATGGGCTCACTCAATGAAACAGAAAAATGGCTGGAAGTTATAGGACAAACGTAAAGATTAATGGCCCGTCACATTATCCAGTCAACAAACTAAGCAAGCACAAACAATGAGAACATATGAAAGACTAATGTCGTAAATAAACAGAATGGTCTACTGGAGACTTGGTTAGATAATTAAACAGGGGTGTTCCAAACAACTGCAGCGAGAATTTTCACTCCTAGTGTTGTAAGCCGGTTACATTGCATTGTAATATCCTCATATTGGGTAAAGGCAAGTTTCTGGCACACTGAGAATGTTTACAGGCTACTGTGCTCTAGGAACAGAGTTCAAACCCGAACCCCAAAACCAAGTCCCAATGGTCAACTGGAGACTTGGTTAGATGGTTAAACAGGGGTGTTCCAAACAACTGCAGTGAGAATTTTCACTCCTAGTGTTGTAAGTTGGCTACATTGCATTGTAATATTCTCGTATTGGGTGAGGGCACGTTTCTGGCACAGTACTAACAAGAAATATAGTGTCAAAGATAAATAAATACTAAGCATGCTTACAAGCTACTGCTCTCTAGGAACAGAGTTCAAACCCCAACCCCAAAACCAAATCCCAATCAGAAAACCATTCAAATCCAATAGAATAATCTAAACCAAATGTACCATCGCGAGGCCTCGAACCTGCTCCGATTACCGCCAGCTTTAATCTTTTCCTCAGTGCCTTTAACATGGATACCAAGGCCCTCACCGTTGCCTGTAAAAACAGCAGAACCAGAAACGATGGGCTTTCACGCTTGTGTGTCAAATATTTCTATTGTATCCATTTTATTGCAGAGATGTGTTTTCATTTGCTCTACGAACCTGTAGCAAAGACCTTCGTCTTAGCCTCTGCCTCAGGGGTGTAAGTGCATTTCAATCCCTCGTGGTGTTTTGTTAGTGATGCTGAAATGACTGTCGATATCAATACCACCAACAGAACGCTCTCCTGTTGAGCAACCTGCATAGCAACGACCATTTTTTTACTAACTCTGAGCAATTAAATTTGTAACATAGCCACTGATGGACAATAAAAAAAACGATGTTCGGGATGGATGGATACCACATCGAGGAAACTGACTCATGGAAACACAATATTTTGAAGTAGCAGATACCTCTATGATTCCAGATTTCCAGTTGAAGAGAGATGTAGCTTGACTGAATGGAGCTTCGCGAGTGTATCGAACTAAAGTCACAAATTCATGCTCTATCTCTAGTTTAGCATATTTAACTTCATACTGCAGCTTTCTACCAGCCAGCAGCCTCAACTGTGTAACCAAGGTAGGGAATGTTATGACGCCTCTGCATACTTCAAACATCTGGCACTTGCAAGAGGGAGGACACTGCATGCAGGACACAGAAACTTCGCATAAAAAAACTGTTGCCATAAAATAGAAAAATATAGAACTCGGAAATTTTGAAGACATAAACCTTTGGATATAAGTGCGAAGTGGAAAAATATAAAATTGGAAATGTTGAAGGAAAATAAAACTTTGAATATAAGTGGGAGATGGGGAAAAATATGTCTCGAACGGAGTGAAGCCTGCAATAAGAGGTAAGTTTTATTATAGAGCCTTGATGTTTCTTGCCTTTTATCCAAAGTTTTATATTGGAGGTCTTATTGCCGGGTCACTGAATTTCCAAATCCAAAAAATAAAATTTAACCAAAGTTTGGATGGCTCATTTGGCTTTCTGAATTTTAGTTGGTACGTGTTGTACTACATGCAGGACAGATATTTGCATATGGTTCAACTGGGCTAGATGTTTGGAGATGGGGCGCTTGTAAGCATCTCCACTTTTAGCTAACCACCCACCTGTAAAATCTGTCATTTGCACTCCTCCCCGACGGTGAGATGGCTCTACAAAGCACGACGTCTTTGGACCAGGCATAGCAGGTAACTCTTGATTTTTCACTGGTAGTGTTACTGCTCTTTGCTGTAAGAGGGTTCAGAGTGATTAAGGTATTTTTCGAAGATCATTGATGCTAACCTCTCGTCTTCTTTGTAGATAATCTAAATCTGGAAGTGTTCATGGAGAATCCCATTCTAGATATCAATTCTGCACCAACACAATGCCTGAAGCATGTTAACCCACTTCTAGGTTGCTTTGTTGTTGCCGATTTCATGGGTTTTGGGTGAATTGTTCTGAGCCTTTATCGGTTTTGTTGACAGGTATCCAATTGCAACCTTCGACATGAACAGGTAACATTGTGTCTCTATATTTCTCTAATTTCGATACTTATTGGAAACTGGTTGTCCTTCGCCTAATCCTGCTTGGCTTCTGGTGCAGGTTAAGTTCCCTAGATTGCTCGTCATTCTATTTTGGTTGCAGTAGTGGCTAATGTGGAGGGTTAACAGAACTAATTGGTTGATCCTAAGGTCCTCTTTGTTTCCAGGTTTCTCCTATTCATTATGTTTCTGGGTTTTACTTATTATGCCTCAGACGAGATGCCCTGAGATGGCTACTTCTTTAGCAACCTCGCCATTGCTTTGATATCCAATAACTTATCTAAGGTGGACTGAGTTTTGAGCATCGTTTCCCATGGATTTGCCGGAGCCAATACAGAGAGTTCAGTGTATTGCAGAAAGCGGCATCCAATTCTTGCCTTCGAGATACATCAGGCCTGATGACGACAAGCCCATCGGGCAACGGGTGGTGGAAGAGGAAATACCCATCATAGATCTCTCGGGCCTCTATGACGAACGCCGGAGGAATACCATGCAAGAAATATCAAATGCATGCAGAGAGTGGGGATTCTTCCAAGTGATTAACCATGGGATTTCTCTGGAGCAGCTTGAGGCCGCAAGTGAGGTGTCGAGCGAGTTCTTCCGTCTGCCATTGGAGGAGAAACAAAAGCACGCCAATGATCCTGTGACTTATGTTGGATATGGCAGTCGAATTGGTGTGCACAAAGGCGCCATTCTCGACTGGGGGGATTACTATTATCATCATTTTTTGCCGCTTTGCATACGAGAGGAGCACAGATGGCCTTCTAAACCAGAGGAGTACAGGTAATGAGAGATTCATCTATGTGTTGGCCGCTTTGAATATTGCATTTTTCATGCTTCTTCTAGGATTGTTGTTAGTTGTTTGTTTGATTTCAATTATCAGAGTTTAGGGAAAATAATATTTATAGGTTGGATTGTCAAAATCAAACAAAAGAGTACACCGATTTGTTGTTTTTTTTATTTTCCACATTTTGTCCGACATATCAGAAGAAGAACCAATACCTTATTAGCCCTGGATAGGGATATTGACTATTATGATATGCTTCTCAGATTTAGGACATGATTTTGCAAGCCGCTTCATGGAACGACACTTAGAGAGATTTGTATATTATTTGTTTTAAACTCTATAAAGCGGTTTTATAAGATGTTTAGGAAATAGGAAATGAGTTACAATCTATTTTTAAATATAAAATTTTCACACCTAGACATTTTCAGACATTTGAACTCATAATGGATCTGAATTTGGGGAAATCTGAGTTATGGTTTCTATATTTGTACATAGTTTTTAAGAATGGATTTAGTTTCGAAGGATAGTTTAGTTGGTGAAGTTTTTGAAAGTATACTTGGTCAAATTTTTTGAAACACCTTTGAATTAGGCCTTGTTATATTTCATAAATAGGTAGATCCTTTTGATTCATCTACCTGGATTTTCAAATAAATGCATTCTAAAACACATTTAAAAAAAATAGTTATACTGCATTGGGCATTCAAAGAAAGATTCAAATACCTAATTATTGAATTATGTTGGGTTTTTCCCTTTGTTTAAAAAAAAAAAAGGAGGGAACTATTAAAAAGGAGTAAAGTGTTAACCAATACGCAGGTTTGGGAATAAAAGGCTCACGTGGCGAAGTTGGCCCATCTAGTCCCTAAATGCAAGCGCTGGTTATTTCTAGAGCCATAGCATTGTACACGAACAAGAATATTGCCTTTTTCATACTTCTTCTAGGATTGTTGTTAGTTGTTTGTTTGATTTCAATTATCAGAGTTTAGGGAAAATAATATTTATAGGTTGGATTGTCAAAATCAAACAAAAGAGTACACCGATTTGTTGTATTTTTTATTTTCCACATTTTGTCCGACATATCAGAAGAAGAACCAATACCTTACTAACCCTGGATAGGGATATTGATTATTATGATATGCTTCTCAGTTTTAGGACATGATTTTGCAGTCCGCTTCATGGAACGACACTTAGAGATATTTGTATATTATTTGTTTTAAACTCTATAAAGCAGTTTTATAAGATGTTTAGGAAATAGGAAATGAGTTACAATCTATTTTTAAATATAAAATTTTTACACCTAGACATTTTCAGACATTTGAACTCATAATGGATTTGAATTTGGGGAAATCTGAGTTATGGTTTCTATATTTGTACATAGTTTTTAAGAATGGATACCGTGGCAAAGATACATACTGGAGACATCAAGGTATATACTATAAATATAAATATACTAGTGATTATTTTTTGATTTTTCCCAATAGCAGGTAGATGTTGTTAGTAGATTCAGCTAATAACAAATTGATCCTTGATTCTTTTGATTCTTTGAAAATAACAAGTAGATGTTGTATGTTGTTAATAGATGCAGCTAATACCAAATTGATATAATAAACCACATAAAAACAAAATAAAATACCCACGGCCATTTTAATACTGATTTTAATGCAAACTAAAGACACAATTCGTCAATGGCAGGTTTTTCCAAACATCAAAGGCATTACTGCCACAGGAGTGCAATTCAAGGACATGGCCATGGTTTTTCCAAACATCAAAGGCATTACTTCCACAGGAGTGCAATTCAAGGACACGGTCATGCTGAAGAGTACGATGTAATAATCTTGACCACTGGTTACAGAAGCGATGTACCCGGTTGGCTGAAAGTAGTTTTACAACATTTAGTTTGAGTTTCTGATCATTAATTTTTTTCTTGGTTTCTGCAGATTACAATACTGAAATTTTAAAAAAAATTAATGCGAATCATGGTCCCAATAATGGTAAAAGAGTAAACTATGTTTCATTTAATCATTGGGTATATGATTTTTGAACCTTCAGGATGATGGCGGGTTTTTCTCAGAAGAGGGACTCCCTCAAGTTCCATTTCCTAACAACTGGAAAGGTCTGTATGCTGCGGGTCTATCTCGAAGGGGTTTACTAGGGTCTTCCATTGATGCACAACTAGCCTTTTTGTGTTCATTCCATTATTTGCAAAGCTAAAAAACATGATATGTTTCTTTAACTGTGAGACCTTCCGTACATGTATGTAACTGTAAAATGTCACTACCAGTGGGAATATAGGATTCAATTTCATTTATTTCCACTCTATGGGAATGTTTAGCTTCGTGTAAGAATTAATGGATTTACCTACTAACCAACTTAAACTTCATGCGACCTGGTGTTGTAAATTGATTTTCACTACACACAGATCCATAGTGTTGGATCACTATGAAGAATGCATGGTACAAATAAAACACATCTACCAGTTAGCTTCTAAACAATTCAAAAACTAGAAATTCAATTATAATTACAATTTTGTATTGTTGCTGTGGCAGACCCCCGCAGGGACTACCGCCACGGCAGTGGCTAACGAGTCGGGCTGCATGAAGGGTCAGTTGTGCAAGGAGGGGCAAGTCTGAAATACTTGTAGAAGAAGCACAAAGTTGAATTTCATCAAGTGGGTGCCATTAATTTTTTCTTTCTTTCCATAAAACTTAGATAGGCTGGCTTTTTTATGAAGAATACAAAAACGTTGTAGGACATGCTGCGCATTTGGTCATGATTCATCATTTTTACAAAGGCACAATTTTCAGTTTTAGATAGTTTTATGCTATGTTACAAGGTTATTACAGCTAGTGAGTTTTTCCTTAAGCATTTTGGTTTAGGAAAAATCACCACTTGATTAAGGGATTGTGCATATACGGAAATTGTGTATATACAGAAGATATGTGCATATCTTCCATATATACATAACTTTCTTATATGTGCACATTTTCGTATATGCACAATTTCTGTATATGGAAGTTGCACATATGCTGTAGATTCACATATATAAAAGACATGCATATATGTAAGATATACACATATAAGAAAGTTACGCATATATAGAAGATATGTGCATATATGGAATTTGCGCATATACGGTTGATGCACATATATGGAAGTTATATATAATAAAGTTTCACATACATGAAGGTTATGTGTATATACGAAAGTTGCACATATACTTGGAATATATGTGCATATAGAAAATTTTCGCATATACAGAAGATACGCGCATATCTTCCGTATATGCACAATTTCCGTATATGCAAAATTTCTATATATGGAAGTTGCACATATACGGTAGATGCACATACATAAAATACGTACATATATGGAAGATATTCACATATAAGAAAGTTAAGCATATACGGAAGATATTCGCTGAAGATCTCCCGTATATGCACAATTTTTGTATATGGAAGTTGTGCATATACAGTAGATGCACATATATAAAAGGCGTGCATATATGAAAGATATGCACATATAAGAAATTTATGCATATATGGAATATATGCGTATAAACGGAAGTTGTGCATATATGATAGATGCACATATACAAAAGATGAACATATACGAAAAATGTGCATATATTGTGTATATGCCCAAGTTTCGTATATGCGCAATTTCTGTATATGGAATTTGCGTATATACGGTAGATGCACATACATAAAAGACGTACATATATGGAAGATATGCACATATAAGAAAGTTATGTATACATGGAAGATATGTACATATCTTCCGTATATGCACAATTTCCGTATATGGAATTTGCGCATATACGAAATTTATGTATGTACGGAAGATATACACATATCTTTTGTATATGCACAATTTTTGTATATGTGCAATTTCTGTATATGGAATTTGCGCATATATGATGCAAATACATAAATGACGTGCATATACGGAAGATATACACATATAAAAAAGTTAGGGATATACCGAAGATATGTACATATCTTCTGTATATGCACAATTTCCGTACATGCGCAATTTTTGTATATGGAAATTGTGCATATATGGAACTTGTATATATACGGAAGATATGTGCATATCTTCCGTATATACATAAATTTCTTATATGTGCACATCTACATATATGTGCAATATCTGTATATGGAAGTTGTGCATATACTGTAGATTCACATATATATAAAAGACATGCATATACAGAAGATATACACATATAAGAAAGTTACGCATATACAGAACATATGTGCATATACAGAAGTTGAACATATAAAAAATTTATATATATACTAAAGTTTCAAATACATGGAGGTTATGTGTATATACAGAAGTTGCACATATACCTGGAAGATATGTGGATATAGAAAAATTTCGCATCTACAAAAGATATATGCATATCTTCCGTATATGCACAATTTCCGTATATGAAAAATTTCCATATATGGAAGTTGCACATGTACAGTAGATGCACATACATAAAAGATGTACATATGAAAAATAGGCATATATAACAAAGTTACACATATATGGAAGATATGCACATATCTTCCATATATGCACAATTTTTGTGTATGCGCAATTTTTGTAAATGGAAGTTGCGCATATACGGTAGATGCACATATATAAAAGATGTGCATATACGAAAGATATGCACATATAAGAAATTTACGCATATACGGAAGATATGCACATATACAGAAGTTGTACATATACAAAATATGCATATATATGGAGGATATGCACATATATTGTGTATACGTACAATTTCTGTATATGGAATTTGTACATATATGAAATTTATGTATATACGGAAGATATGCGCATATATTCCGTATATGCATAATTTTTGTATATGGAATTTGCGCATATATGATGTAGATACATAAACAATGTGCATATACGGAAGATATGCACATATAAGAAAGTTACGGATATACCGAAGATATGCGCATATCTTCCACATATGCACACTTTCCATATATACGCAATTTCTCTATATGGAATTTGCGCATATACGATGCAGATACATAAAATATGTGTATATACAGAAGATATGCACATATAAGAAAGTGATAGATATATAGAAGATATCCACATATTTTCCGTATATGCACAGTTTCCATATATGCACAAAAATACAGCCTCTATATAGGTGCAACCTCTATATATATATGGAAGTTGCACATGTACGGTAGATGTAAATACATAAAAAAAATGTACATATATGAAAGATAGGCATATATATGCACAATTTCCATATATGCGCAATTTTTTTATATGGAAGTTGCACATATACGGTAGATGCACATATATAAAAAAACGTGCATATACGGAAGATATGCACATATAAGAAATTTACGCATATACAGAAGATATGCGCATATATTGCGTATATGCACAATTTCCCTATATGCGCAATTTCTGTATATGGAATTTGCACATATCCGAAATTTATGTATATACGGAAGATATGTGCATATCTTCGGTATATACACAATTTCTATATATGCACAATTTTTGTAAACAGAATTTGGCATATACTATGCAGATACATAAACGACATGCATATACGAAAGATATGCACATATAAGAAAGTTACTAATATACCAAAGATATGCATATATCTTCCGTGTATGCACAATTTCCATATATGCGTAATTTCTGTATATGAAATTTGTGCATATACGATGCAGATACATAAAAGATGTGTATATACGGAAGATATGCACATATAAGAAAATGACAGATATATAGAAAATATGCGCATATCTTCTGTATATGCATAGTTTCCATATATGCACAAAAATGCAACCTCTATATAGGCGCAACCTCTGTATATATGGAAGTTGTACATGTACGATAGATGCACATACATAAAATAAATACATATATGAAAAATAGGTATGTATAAGAAAGTTGTGCATATACGGAAGATATGCACATATCTTCCATATATGCACAATTTCCGTATATGCGCAATTTTTGTATATGGAAGTTGCGCATATATGGTAGATGCACATATATAAAAGACGTGCATATATGGAATATATGCATATATTAAAAATTTACGCATATATGGAAGATATGCGTATATATGAAAGCTTCACATATACAAAAGATGCTCATATACGGAATATATGCGCATATATTGCGTATATGCACAATTTCCGTATATGCGCAATTTCTGTATATGAAACTTGCACATATACGAAATTTATGTATATACGGAAGATATGCGCATATCTTCTATATATGCACAAATTTTGTATATGGAATCTGCGCATATACGATGCAGAGACATCAATGACGTGCATATACGGAAGATATGCACATATAATAAAGTTACGGATATACGGAAGATATGCGCATATCTTCCGTATATGTGCAATTTTTGTATATGGAATTTGCGCATATATGATGCAGATACATAAAATATGTGTATATACGGAAGATATGCCCATAAAAAAAATTGACAGATATATAGAAGATATGTGCATATCTTTCGTATATGCACAGTTTCTATATATGCACAAAAATGCAGCCTCAATATGCCACCTCATTATTCAACATTCAATTAGCACCTGACATATGGAAGATGTTTATGTGTGCCCTGTAATGTGGAAAATTATGATTTCTTCCATACCATGTGGCACTACTGATGTGTGCCACATGTTACTCATATTTTCCTAGCTATTAGGCCCAAAACTCCAAATCCAAGTGATGCATATCTTCCACCTATGACTTCTACTTCATCATTTTCAACATCATTGTGACATCATTCTTTAGAAGTATAGATTCTTTGATACTCCAGTGTTATTTGTTGGAATGCTTGATGATCAATAATATTTCATTGAGTGAAGTCCATTACATTGAATTTTTTTCATACCAGAGTTTGACCAAACATCAATTCTTCAATTTTATTTATGCATTTATCATCAATGCAAAGTTCATTGACCCTCTCGTGGTGTTAGGTAATACATAGTTATCTTCTGAATACTATCTGATACACTAGTTCAAATACAACTGCACAAAGTGTTAAAACCTCCCATGGAAAAATATTTGAGTAATCCCTCATTTCAATATTGTGACTTGGTGCTAAGACTGAGACATCCAAACCAAAAATTCTCATAGAATGTTGTGTAAAGGATTCTGTACCCATATTTATCTTTATAAAAAATTAAAAATCAACCCAAAATTTTCTCTATCCTATATTAGGGACTTCACAATTGGTTATTAGTCCAAACTAGTGCACATTATGGTTTTTTTAATTCTTTAGCTAGTCTGCAAAAACTCTAGAGTCCTTTAGGGAGCTCTTTGATATTTTCCATAAGATGTTTTGAGAATACTTCTTCTATTCTTTTGATAGCACAACTTATGTTCATGCAAGTGACTTTCACATCATACATAAGATCCTCTAATTACTCCAGTTCACCTAGAGATTTCCAATCTAACTAATGTAAGACCATGGAAGCTAGTCATGGCTAGGAATAGATGTCCTTCAATCACATGCTTAATGTGTCATTTTAGTCATATCCATAACATAGAGGGTATGAAGCATAAGTATGTTAAATATTGATTATGGGGCATGTGTGAGTATTATACATCCATTTTAGTCTGATCTACAACTTCACATCATAAATATATATTATATAGACCATACCTCATACTAAGAAAACAAGCACAAAAAATACATTTTAGAAATGACCATTTATTTCTTATTAACATGGTTCACATTACAAATATGAAGTCCATGAGGGTACTTATATGATTAATATCCTATGTTTTTTGAAACTTATGAAATGTGACCCATATTTCACCCAACTATAGGCTCTACTTCTCTCCAAGATTTCTTTTAGTCAACCACCCTCAACCACACGAAGAAGCCATGAAGGATTTTCTACTCAATATTATAGGGTGGATCCATGAATTCCATTCTCCTTCATAATATTAACTCATTAGTTCCTTTCATATCGCTATCACCAAGCCCATAGTTTTTCCTAGTTTCTATGGGTGGTTTCACATTTGTTCTACACAACAAGAAACATATCCCTTGCTACTAATGGTGTAAGCATGAAGGCCACTCTCCTTCCATCATGTTCAAGAAACATGAATGCTACCTCTCAAGAATTGAACCTAGGATCATGACAGAACAAAATATTCCCATTGAAGGAATGTGCAGCACAAGAAAACACCTTCATTGCTTCCTAGAATACCTTGATGAATCTCCTTCTCTCCATTTCTTTGCACACATAATACAACCAAACAATTTATTTCCTCTTGGTCTAATTGACTTATTTTGATGGATCCCTCCCTAGTTTCCACTGCTAACATATTTTAAACATGGACTCCCTCATAGGCTTGTCATGGCCTAAGGGATTGTTTTTCTCCCTTTGTTCAGACCACTCTTCCACAAGTCATGTAGTTTAAGTATTCAAACGCCGAACTACTATTTGTGGGTTCACAAGTCGTTATCGCTCTATAGTATGTGATGGTTCATAATTCACACACATTGTATCTCTAGTGAACATTTTCCCTTATTTTTTCATGACCATTTTCTTTACATGAGAGCTCCAAGGTCCCTCCTTAGACTGTGGAGTCAAATATGACCTGCTATAGGGTACACAACCCATGTACCTCCTTCCCTATCCTTTTCGTAACTTCGTTGGATGTTGGGTCATCAAACAAAAACATCATGTGTTATAAAATTAATTTCAAGAAGGATAGGAAAGTTAGCTATCCTATTTTTTTGGCTACCCTCCTCCTCATGAATTCTTATGGTCTATATCATATCAATCCTTCACTGCTTCATTATCTAGTGTTTAAACTATAATTACAATTATTTTGAGTATTTTTCCCGTTTACATGTAGGTGTTCCTAAAAGGATCAATAACCTAATTAATTACAATTATAATTTCAATGGGGTTAAGTGTTGGGGATGTTAAAAGGTCAATGAGGTTATAGAGAGAGAGGCTTAATTCAACCAAGTCTTAACTGCCCCCCAAACCTTATTAGGGCCTTGAGTCTAATACCTAACGATAAAAGAATTGTGAGGAAACTATCGTCTTTCATAGGAGCCAAAGATACTCTCTAGAGGCAACGTGTGGTGCTTTCATTCATTATCCATGGTTCTAGACACATAGAAACAAGGGAGCTAGTTTTTAAGCAAATATAGGGACCTAAGCATTGATGGGAATAGGGTCTAAGTAGAGACTAGAGTGAAGGAGTAAAGGGGATCAAATTTTGAGGGGATGGTGAGGCATGAGGGGGTGGTGTGATAGGGAAAAAGGGGAAGGGGTGGGAAGATATGAATGGTGGATGGTTATGGAAGGTGCAATGGTAGGCATGAATGAAAGGAGGATGAGTTAAGGAGGAGGCGCAGGTGAGAGAGAGACATAGAAGAGGACATAAGTGAGACTAGGGTGTAATGGCATGAGGGGATGGGATGAGAGGGGAAAATGGGGAGGTGGGGGTACAAGTTTAAGGCTTGAAAATGGGGAGGTGGTGATATAAGGTGAAGGCTAGATAAAATATAGGAGGGAGGAGAAAAGGGGTAGGTCATATAAAACAAAAGAGGGAGGAGGTGAGGGAGGAAAAGAGGGGAAGGGGAGATGTGGTGGGATAAGGAGGTGAGAATAGGTGAAGCAATGATTGATAAGATATGGGGAATGGTTGGAAAGAAAGGAAAGGGGGAAAACTCATCATATATTTTGGATTGGAGGCTATAAGAGAAGGAATATGCATGGGCATTGTAGGTAGAGGATGTGGGGGGAGAAAAAATGGAGATAGGTGAGACTAGGGGAGGTGGGCATGAAGGGTTGTGGTAAGAGGGGAAAAGGAGGAGGAGGTGAGAAAATGGTAAGGGCAGATAGTTAGGAGAGGGGAGTAGTGATAATTAACAATAGGAGGAAGGGGCTAAGGGGGAGGGTAAAGATGGATAAAGGAGATGATAGAGGAGATAGGAGGAAAATGTGACTTAGAGGGAAAGGGAAAATGTAGTGGAATAAGGGAGAGTGGAGACGAGGGGTAGAGGGAATGGAGTTCTTAAATGGGTTGGGAGCGGAGGAGAGTGGATATGAAGGTTAATGGATATGGATGGGAAAGGATTGAGGGGCATAAAGAGTGGTATATAGGTGAAACAAGAAAAGTTGGGCATGAGTTGGTGCTATAAGAGAGTAAAAGGGTGGATGGGTAGGGAAGGGAGATAAGTGACACCATGAAATAGATAGGACAAGAGTGGGAGATAGGTTAGAATAAGAGAGTTGGGAATGAAGGTTGGGGTTAAACAGTCAAATGGGGAGGAGATGAGAAGAGGTTGATCATTCTATAATTTCCTCATGTCCCACATTAAGGGCCATTAACAAAAACTTATACTCTAACACCAAATTTCAAGTATCCATTACCAAACAAAGTGAAAAATTTTGGTTCCCACTAAAATAAATGCATGCATGAAGCATAAAAGAAATTCTTGTGCAACTAACTAAAAAAATTAACTCATAGATGCACATTATTTAAGCTTACACATCATTCATGAATTCACCAAATATAGAGTAAAAGTGTAGCATTAAAGCATAAGAATTATACATTGCATTAAGTTTGTAGATAAAAAAAATAATCATAACACTTACATGATGTGGGAATTGTTTCCAGCTAGTTACATACAAGGGTTGTTCCTCCCAAGCATAGGAATTTTATTCCATTTCTCTAAATAACAAGGCACCCTTGAGTTGTGTCTATGGTTCCATGGTGAGGACTTGCTATTTTGTCTATCCATTATCCACAGTAAGCAACATAATTTCCATATTTTTTACTCAAACAAAGATTCCAATCCAACAATTATTGTTCCCTATAACCTACGCATCCTAAGCAATGGTATTCTCTTCTTTTCCATGTGGTCCCTTAGGATATCACATCCCCCTTTACAGAGATGGTGTATGGTCCACTAGAAAATATATTAGTTGGGGACTCCAAGAATTTAGAGTTGCCATATAAGTGCTCACAATAGCCTTCTCAATATTCTTGAGTAATTTCATCAATAATAAATTCATTTACAAGAAAACAAATATGATTCTAAACCTATACTCATCCAAATAGAGCTACTTTTTCCATTCCTTGGATATCTAGTTCTCTTTATAATCACCAACCTCTCCTCATGCTCTCCTCTCGAAGATGAAAAATTGTCCCTTTTTCCTACTAAAACTTTCTTTTCTTTCATGCATTCTTTGACTCTCACATTTCCTAAAATGTGGCTACACATAGTCCATTTTATCATAAATTACTAATATGTATTATCTCACCAACCTCCAACATGTATCAAAAAACTATTTTGATAACTTAAAGTAGGTAAACATTAATAAAAAAGGCTTGAATTATTAGGAATGTGGAATTATTCCCATGGGCCCCACTTTATACCCTTGTCTTATTGGATCATAGCCCCCGGATATAACTATCCATCTTGTATCATAACCAATGATTTGTGTTTAAAAATAATTCAACGTAAAATTTACATGCCAAGTTTGGGCCTCAACCATATCAATAAAGGTATGCTCTCCAACCCACAACCAACTATCTCACCAACCTAAACAAAATTTGCACAATAGCAATACAATTTATGGGAATTAAAATAGGGACGTTATAGTTTCCAAGGCCTTGGGACATATCCTTTCTCAAAACCACCTAATAGTGCAGTAACATCAATAATAATAGGATAATGATACTTTCAAGAGGTGATGTGTGGTTGTTTGAGACATTTGTATTGTCCCTAGATGGGTAGAAGATTCCTTTACTGCCTAGCATTCTTCTTTCCACCCACAACCATGTATAAGCATGAAGACCCATACCTACTCCTAAAAAAGGTTATAAATACCTATATACCCAATTAGAGGAAAATAATTCCCTTAATAAGTCATTTATGGGGAGGAGGTGAGGGAGGGAAAGAGGGAGATGAGATGCAATGGACTAAGGACTTGAGAAGAGGTAAAAGATTAACGGGTAAGGGATATGGATTGGTGGGAATGGAGGAAACGAGGGAAAATACGTAGAAGGGTGAGGATAGGAGGTGATAACAAAAGAAATGTCAATGGGAATGAGATGCAAAGCATGATGGGGGAGAAGAGAGGTAGATAGGTGAGACTAGCCTACGACGACATCATGAGGTGCAGTGAGAGGGGAAAAGGGGAAGGAGATGAAAATAAGCGAAGGATAGATGGGTAGGGGAGGGGGGTGATGTGGATGAAGGAGGAGAAGCCAATGGGAAGGGAGAGATAGGATGAATCGGAAGTTGGAGGAGAGGCGAGGAGGTAAGGGTAAGGAAGAGGGGAATGAAAAATCTTGTTTCTTAGGAGAAGGTGTAGGTGACGGGTAGAAGGATAACTTATGTTTAACGGCTTGGTAGAGGAGGTGAACAAAGAGAGAAAGTGGATGGACATGAGTGGAAAAGTTGAGAGAGGTAAGAAGAAGGAGGATATGTGAGACAAAGAGACGTGGGCGCAAGGGGGCCACGGGTGCATGAGTGGAGAATAAGGAGAAAGTGAGAAGAGGAAAATAGGTGACGTGAGAAGAGGAAAAACAGAGAGCTATTTGACGTGTATACACATTATTATCATGTCCATCTTAAACCCAAATCCATACGAAATTCAAATTTATTAAGGTGTAATTTTTTTATCATTAATTTTATTCCATGTATTAATTCCTTCATATTAAAAGATTAAAAAAATTACACTTTAATAAATTTGATCCATCTTTGGTGCTTCATAGATATAGACTTAAGATAGATCTATGTTGGTTTAGTTTTTTAAATATAGTCATGGACATATGTACACACTAATTTATGATTTTATTGTTATTATTGTCCTAGACATGTGACAACATCTCCTATATACTATGTTGTAGATCATCTCACTACTATCTATGCAATGAACTATGAACACATCCTACATACTTCCAATTTTTTTAGTTTATTGTCAACCAATAAAAAAAACATTTTTCTAATATAATGGTTAAGAAAAACCATTAGCATAAATAAGTCTTTATGAATTTTCTTGTCATCAACTAAGCACACATTTTGTCATATGTTTTTATAAGAAATGTATAATTAAAAAGCAAATCTTTTTTTATTATTATTATAATGTAATAAAATCAACAAATTTTTTTATTTCTAATTTTAATTCCAAAATATAAATGTAAATTTACTCTAAAACTAATGTATTTTTTAGTTTAAAGTTTATTTGTATTTCTTTTTAACGGAAGTATTTTATTATTATTGTTTAAATATAACGAAAGGCTTATGAGAACATCTCTACTATCATGGAGTCTATTTAAAGGCTATTACAAAATTAGATGAAGAGAGAAAAAAATGAAATCCAGGCATAACTAATGAAATTTTACAAATTAAATCGATTATAAATACTATAAGGCATTAATACATGACAAACATCAAAATACTTATTTCATGAGAGATCCCATATTGTTATAATTCGAAAAATCAACTAAACTATAAATTTATTTTCTACGAGAGTATATCCATCTTAACCTAGAATCAACCAAAAACTGAAAGGGATCAAATCTCTAAATGTGAAAAACTCTTGTTTAGTGCAAAGTTCTGAAAGTTTTGTTCCTCTCATAGATTGATAGATGCTTACTTAAGATAGATCGATCTTGGTTTTTAATAATATTATTTATATTATATAAATCAACATCTCTATATAT